>JAKOGI010003026.1:0-40000 GCA_029747015.1 Carnegiea gigantea | reverse complement strand
GTTGGTCAGCCGTGTGAAGGTGGTCCCGGTGGTGGTCCCGTTATACACCTGTCTGCGCATAGAGATTTGAATGCATACATAATCATGGCGTCTAGATTAAGGCGTATGTTGTCTTTCAGATCTGATAGTAACCAGGGTAACATCGTTAACTCTAATGAACAAAGAACCTTACCTTTATTTAGGGCTCCTAGCCCAGACAATTATGCTAATTGGTCTCTCCTTAGAATAGAGTTAGACACCATTTACAAAATTGGCACATTTGATTTCATCAAAGCATATTCTTGCAAAACGCATGAAGAAGTCATTAGTTTACAAAATGGTTTACAAACTATTGACATGCTTAAACAAAATGCTATTAATTTAAATTTACAAGCAAAATATCGATTTATGCACATTGGTTTAGTACAAGTAGCCATTAAACCTTTGGTAAGAAAAGGTATTAATGCTCCCATTTACATGGCTTTACGTGACAAAAGATTACGTAAATACAAATCTTCTTTACTTGCAGTTATCCAAACTAACATTTGCAAAGGTCCTATATTTTTCAATTGCTATCCTGATTTTATGGTTGATTTAACCTGTCCTATGACAACAGAAGCTCTCAAACTTGATGTTCATATACAAGGCAACGAATTTTTGGACATCAAAAATTTCGTTGTTTTGTATCGAATTTATTTTCGACTTATGAGTACAAATTTAAATACAAGGTTTTTAAGCCCTCTTCCCTCCAATTCCCAAGAAACAATTTTACTTCAAATTGAAGACGACAAACCCACTGTCTTCACTCCAAAATTACTCAAATGGGATGAAATAACTCTCCCAGATGAGCTTGAGCTCCATGAGCCTCAACCTTCCTTACAAATTGAAAGAAGAGATATAGACGAAATTGTAGAAGAATCTGATGGCAGAATTCTTCTTAAATTTCGTTCTTTCTCTATCAAAGAAACTCCTGACCATTCTTATCCATCCAATTATAGACGATCATTTTCAGATGTTGCTTCCTCGTCTGAACATTTCGACAATTCGACTCGTTATAGGTTTCGTAATCCTATACCTGAGCCCATTATTGATCCTCCATCTCCGACTACATCTGGAATTGGAGCCTCAATTAATGGTATTTCTTTCAAAAATTTCCAAATCGACTGGGATATGATCAAAGCTGATTATTACTCAGTTCCAAATACCTCTTTGAGAACTTGGTTCGAACAAATGGATCGTTCGTTCATGGAATCCATTAAAAAGGAGTGGATTTCGGACATGGAACGTCTTCGTACCAATATTCCTTTCTTTCTTTGGTTCCCTACATTTGCTTCCAAACATGGTCTTCAAAATGTTTACCAAATACCCAGTATTAATGTTGAAACTTCCCTTATGAAAGTTTGGCATTTTCAAAATGGCTCTAGTGTCTCCTCTGTCCATCCCCCTGCAGATGATCTTAAGCTTCTGCACAAAGGTGACACCATTCTGGCGACACCTTTTCGCAAAGGCCGGGAGGGGAGTGAGGTAGTCAAACTTGATGACCTAAAAAAGGTTCATCAACAAGCCAACTATACAAACACTATCCTTCAAACAATTGCTGAACAGCTTAACCAAGTTTCAGCCCAAATTGCTGAAAACAAGCGTAACCAAATGATCCATACCAAGCAAGAACCTAAAGATGAAGGTTCTCCACCTTTCTTTAAAACAGATACGATTCCAAAACCCAGATTAGAAGCCTTTCATAAACAAACAGAATTCTCAAATAATCATTACCTCAAACTCATTTTTGACCAACTCAAGACTCTTGAGTTAGCCTCTTCCAAACCCTCAACATCTTGCATAGACAAAACTTGTCAAAAGATCCAAGATGAGTCGTCCACTAGTGATGAATCTAGTGATGACTCAGAAGAGAGTCATGACGTTCAGCAACAAGAAGGTCGTGATACTCTGCAAACCATTGACAACATCCTTGATGAACCAACCACAGTTAACAAACTTCACAATTGGTCTAGAGGTCCAGGAAAGAATTTCTATCCTAGGCCAACTCCACCTGATATTCAATATGAAGAACGTGGATCCTTTGCCTCATCTAGTTTTGATGGCAGATCCATTCATCAATGGAATATCGATGGCAAGGCTGAACAAGAAATCCTTTCCACAGTCCAAGAAATGTGGATGGCACATAATGCTTACAAAACACAAGGTCATAGTGATACCAACATAGCAGTTGCCCTAGTAATAGGTTTTACAGGTCAACTTAAGTCTTGGTGGGATAATACCTTTACCACAGAACAAAGACAAGCCATCCTAACCCACAAAAAGATAATAAGGAACCCTACTACAGGACTTGAAGAAGAACAAGATGATTGTGTGCAAACTCTTTTGCATACAATTACTCTTCATTTCCTTGGAAACCCAAAAGAAGAGCAAGCCGTTGCTAAAACAATTCTCATCAATTTAAGATGTCCTTCCCTGACAGATTATAGATGGTATAAGGATGTCTTTCTTACAAATGTTCTTAAACGGGAAGACAATACCCAAGATTTCTGGAAAGAAAGATTTATTGCAGGATTACCAAATTTATTTGATGAAAGAATCCTCAATAAACTTCGACAGAATTTTGGCACAAATGATATCCCCTTTGGATTATTAACATTTGGTCAATTATTTGGTATTGTCAAAACTGAAGCTTTAAGTCTTTGTAATGAGATTAAGCTTCAATCCAAATATGGGAATGAGCGAACCCAATCTAGAAAGGAGATGGGTACGTTCTGTGAAGCTTTTGGAATTACAAAGATTATGGCTCCTTCTACGGCCCGTAAAAAGGCCCAGAAGAAACAAAAGCCCAAACCAAGACAGCCCTTTGCTCAATCCAAACCTTTTGTCAAAAAAGAAACCAAACCAGTTTCAAAAAAGAAAAGGTCTGCTAAGGACCAAAAGCCCATTGTCTGTTACAAATGTGGCAAAGTAGGCCACAAGGCTCCTCAATGCAAAACAGAACAAAAGATTAATGAGTTGTTTTCAGAAGATCCAGAACTCAAACAAAAACTTCTGGCACTCCTCATTAAGGAACCCTCAGGGTCTGAAAGTGAAGACAACTATTATGATGGATCAAGTGATGATTCAGAATATGAGTCTTCACCAATTAAGACTCTTAATGTCATTTCCTCCAAATCCAAAAAAGAATTCCTTATTGAGTTAATAGGACAAATCCCTGACCTAGATGTCAAAAAAGATTATCTTCAGCGCCTCAAAGATTTAATCCTTGAAGAAGAAGATAAACCAAAATTCGACTTTGGGCCTTCTTCATCCTTCAATCAAATCTTTGAGAATTATCCTATTCCAAATCCTTTCCAACCCGTCACTACAAAACAATTACAAACTGAGCTTAACGAACTCAAAAGTCAAGTTCGTATCCTCAAATCAGATGTCATCCTCCTCAAAACAAAAGATTTAGAGATTGATGCAAAAATATCAATGCTGGAGTCTCTAAAAGCAAATCCTCCTCTTCCTCTACCTGACTTACATTCCTCAGAAATATCAGAAGTTGATATTCCTCAAACTCAATTTTTACAAACAATATCCCATATTACCTTTCAAAAATGGTACTCTATAGTCAATTTAGTTGTTGATAACTTCTCTATGAATGTCATCAACAACTAAATTGACTATAGAGTACCATTTTTGAAAGGTAATATGGCATATTGTTTATAAAAATTGAGTTTGAGGAATATCAACTTCTGATATTTCTGAGGAATGTAAGTCAGGTAGAGGAAGAGGAGGATTTGCTTTTAGAGACTCCAGCATTGATATTTTTGCATCAATCTCTAAATCTTTTGTTTGGAGGAGGATGACATCTGATTTGAGTAAACGATCCTGTATCCAGTTGGTATCAGAGCCAGTTAGATTGCATGTACTTTCATTTAGAAGTTGTGCTTAGGTGTGTGTTTGCATCTCTGTGTTCATAGAGCTGTGTCTTGCATACAGTGGTGTCCCTAGCGTTGGTCAGCCAAGGAAAATCCGTTGGTCAGCCGTGTGAAGGTGGTCCCGGTGGTGGTCCTGTTATACACCTGTCTGCGCATAGAGATTTGAATGCATACATAATCATGGCGTCTAGATTAAGGCGTATGTTGTCTTTCAAATCTGATAGTAACCAGGGTAACATCGCTAACTCTAATGAACAAAGAACCTTACCTTTATTTAGGGCTCCTAGCCCAGACAATTTTGCCAATTGGTCTCTCCCTAGAATAGAGTTAGACACCATTTACAAAATTGGTACATTTGATTTCATTAAAGCATATTCTTGCAAGACGCATGAAGAAGTCATTAGTTTACAAAATGGTTTACAAACTATTGACATGCTTAAACAAAATGCTATTAATTTGCATTTACAAGCGAAATATCGATTTATGCATATTGGTTTAGTACAAGTGGCCATTAAACCTTTGGTAAGAAAAGGTATTAATGCTCCCATTTACATGGCTTTACGTGACAAAAGATTGCGAAAATACAAATCTTCATTACTTGCTGTTATTCAAACAAACATTTGCAAAGGTCCTATATTTTTCAATTGCTATCCTGATTTTATGGTTGATTTAACCTGTCCTATGACAACAGAAGCCCTCAAGCTTGATGTTCATATACAGGGCAATGAATTTTTGGACTTCAAAAATTTTGTTGTTATGTATCGTATTTATTTTCGACTTATGAGTACAAATTTAAATATAAGGTTTTTAAACCCTCTTCCTTCCAATTCCCAAGAAAAAATTTTACTTCAAATTGAAGACGAGAAACCCACTGTCTTCACTCCAAAATTACTCAAATGGGATGAAATAACTCTCCCAGATGAGCTTGAGCTCCATGAGCCTCAACCTTCCTTACAAATTGAAAGAAGAGATATTGACGAAATTGTAGAAGAATCTGATGGCAGAATTCTTCTTAAATTTCGTTCTTTCTCTATCAAAGAAACTCCTGACCATTCTTATCCATCCAATTATAGACGATCATTTTCAGATGTTGCTTCCTCTTCTGAACATTTCGACAATTCGACTCGTTATAGGTTTCGTAATCCTATACCTGAGCCCATTATTGATCCTCCATCTCCGACTACATCTGGAATTGGAGCTTCAATTAATGGTATTTCTTTCAAAAATTTCCAAATCGACTGGGATATGATCAAAGCTGATTATTACTCAGTTCCAAATACCTCTTTGCGAACTTGGTTTGAACAAATGGATCGTTCCCTCATGGAATCCATTAAAAAGGAGTGGATTTCGGACATGGAACGTCTTCGTACAAATATTCCTTTCTTTCTTTGGTTCCCTACATTTGCTTCCAAACATGGTCTTCAGAATATTTACCAAATACCCAATATTAATGTTCAAACTTCCCTTATGAAAGTTTGGCATTTTCAAAATGGTTCTAGTGTCTCCTCTGTCCATCCCCCTGCAGATGATCTTAAGCTTCTGCACAAAGGTGACACCATTCTGGCGACACCTTTTCGCAAAGGCCGGGAGGGGAGTGAGGTAGTCAAACTTGATGACCTAAAAAAGGTTCATCAACAAGCCAATTATGCAAACACTATCCTTCAAACAATTGCTGAACAGCTTAACCAAGTCTCAGCCCAAATTGCTGAAAACAAGCGTAACCAAATGATCCATACCAAGCAAGAACCTAAAGATGAAGGTTCTCCACCTTTCTTCAAAACCGATACTATTCCAAAACCCAGATTAGAAGCCTTTCATAAACAAACAGAATCCTCAAATAATCATTACCTCAAACTCATTTCTGACCAACTCAAGACTCTTGAGTTAGCTTCTTCCAAACCCTCAACTTCTTGCATAGACAAAACTTGTCAAAAGATCCATGATGAGTTGTCCACTAGTGATGAGTCTAGTAATGACTCAGAAGGAAGTCATGACATTCAGAAACACGAAAGTCATGATACTTTGCAAACCATAGAGAATATCCTTGATGACCCAACCACTATTAACAAGCTTCACAATTGGTCTAGAGGTCCAGGAAAGAATTTCTATCCAAGGCCAACTCCACCTGATATCCAATATGAAGAACGTGGATCCTTTGCCTCATCTAGTTTTGATGGCAGATCCATTCATCAATGGAATATCGATGGAAAGGCAGAACATGAAATCCTTTCCACAGTCCAAGAAATGTGGATGGCACATAATGCTTACAAAACACAAGGTCATAGTGATACCAACATAGCAGTTGCCCTAGTAATAGGTTTTACAGGTCAACTTAAGACTTGGTGGGATAATACCTTTACCACAGAACAAAGACAAGCCATCCTAACTCACAAAAAGATAGTAAGGAATCCTACCACAGGACTTGATGAAGAACAAGATAATTGTGTGCAAACTCTTTTGCATACAATTACTCTTCATTTCCTTGGTAACCCAAAAGAAGAGCAAGCCGTTGCTAAAACAATCCTCATCAATTTAAGATGTCCTTCCTTGACAGATTATAGGTGGTATAAGGATGTCTTTCTTACAAATGTTCTCAAACGGGAAGACAATACCCAAGATTTCTGGAAAGAAAGATTTATTGCAGGATTACCAAATTTATTTGGTGAAAGAATCCTCAATAAACTTCGACAGAATTTTGGCACAAATGATATCTTGTTTGGATTATTAACATTTGGTCAATTATTTGGTATTGTCAAAACTGAAGCTTTAAATCTTTGTAATGAGATTAAGCTTCAATCCAAATATGGGAATGAGCGAACCCAATCTAGAAAGGAGATGGGTACGTTCTGTGAAGCTTTTGGAATTACAAAGATTATGGCTCCTTCTACGGCCCGTAAAAAGGCCCAGAAGAAACAAAAGCCCAAACCAAGACAGCCCTTTTGCTCAATCCAGACCTTTTGTCAAAAAAGAAACCAAACCAGTTTCAAAAAAGAAAAGGTCTGCTAAGGACCAAAAGCCCATTGTCTGTTACAAATGTGGCAAAGTAGGCCATAAGGCTCCTCAATGCAAAACAGAACAAAAGATTAATGAGTTGTTTTTAGAAGATCCAGAACTCAAACAAAAACTTCTGGCACTCCTTATTAAGGAGCCCTCAGGGTTTGAAAGTGAAGACAACTATTGTGATGGATCAAGTGATGATTCAGAATATGAGTCTTCACCAATTAAGACTCTTAATGTTATTTCCTCCAAATCCAAAAAAGAATTCCTTATTGAGTTAATAGGACAAATCCCTGACCTAGATGTCAAAAGAGATTATCTTCAACGCCTCAAAGACTTAATCCTTGAAGAAGAAGATAAACCAAAATTTGATTTTGGACCTTCTTCGTCATTTAATCAAATCTTTGAGAATTATCCTATTCCAAATCCTTTCCAACCCGTCACTACAAAACAATTACAAACTGAGCTTAACGAACTCAAAAGTCAAGTTCGTATTCTCAAATCAGATGTCATCCTCCTCAAAGCAAAAGATTTAGAGATTGATGCCAAAATATCAATGCTGGAATCTTTAAAAGCAAATCTTCCTCTTCCTCCACCTGACTTACATTCCCCAGAATTATCAGAAGTTGATATTCCTCAAACTCAATTTTTACAAACAATATCCCGTACTACTTTTCAAAAATGGTACTCTATAGTCAATTTAGTTGTTGATGACTTCTCTATGAATGTCATCGCTCTAATTGACAGTGGAGCAGATCAAAATTGCCTTAGAGAAGGAGTTGTTCCTACTAAGTACTGTGAGCGTTCAAATGAACAGCTTGTCAGTGCTAGTGGCGATCCTTTACATATTCGTTACAAATTAGAAAAGGATATATTCGTAATAACAATTACTGCTTCAAAAATGTGTTTCTTGTTATTAGCAATATCACAAATGATTTGATTTTAGGTACTCCTTTCTTGACACAAATCTACCCCTTTACTGTTTCAGAAAGTGGTATTCATACAAAGGTTATGGGAAACCCTGTCACCTTTCGATTCCTAACCTCCATACACCAAAAGAAGGTTATGGAATTACAATCTTCCTCAATCTTTAAGCAAATCAATTGTCTTCAGTCAAAGCAGAATCAAATTTCTTACCTTCAGGAAGAAATTTCCTACAAAAAAATAGAAGAACAATTACTCAACCCCACTTTACAATTAAAAATTTCTGATTTAGAAAAGGTTTTCAAAGAAAAGGTATGTGCTGATCTTCCCAATGCTTTCTGGGAAAGGAAGCAACATATCATTTCTTTACCTTATGAGCCTGGGTTCAATGAAAGGAATATTCCAACCAAGGCTCGTCCCACTCAAATGAATGGTGAACTTCTTGAACATTGCAAAAAAGAAATTCAGACTTTACTCGACAAAAAATTGATCAGACCTTCAAAATCTCCTTGGAGTTGTGCAGCCTTTTATGTCAACAAAGCTGCTGAACAGGAACGAGGAGTTCCTCGCCTAGTTATTAATTACAAACCTTTAAACAAAGTTTTACGGTGGATTCGCTATCCCATTCCTAACGAGAGAGATTTGCTAAATTGACTTCATACAGCCAAATTATTTTCGAAGTTTGACATGAAGTCTGGATTCTGGCAAATCCAAATCAGAGAAAAAGACAGATACAAAACTGCTTTTACCATTCCCTTTGGACATTATGAATGGAATGTAATGCCATTTGGTCTCAAAAATGCCCCCTCAGAATTTCAAAATATAATGAATGACATTTTTACACCGTTTACAGCTTATATTATAGTTTATATAGACGACGTTTTAGTATTTTCAAAATCCATTGATCAACATTTTAAACATCTGCAACATTTTCTTCACATCATTGAAAAAAATGGTTAGCACTCTCTGCATCCAAAATGATTTTATTCCAAACAAAAATTCGGTTTTTAAGGCATGATATTTATCAAGGTACTATTAAGCCTATTCAAAGATCCTTAGCCTTTGCTGACAAATTTCCTGATGAAATCAAGGATAAAACCCAATTACAGCGTTTCCTAGGATGTTTTAATTACGTATCAGATTTCTTTCCTTATTTAAAACATTTATGTGCTCCCCTTTATGAAAGACTTAAGAAAAAGCCTCAGCTTTGGTCACATGAGCACACCGCTATTGTTAAACAAATTAAGGAACGCATTAAGTCCCTACCATGTCTACATATTCCCAATCCCTCTGCATACATGATTGTAGAAACTGATGCATCTGACATAGGTTATGGTGGCATTTTAAAACAAAGACTACACTCGCATGACCAAGAACAATTAGTTAGGTATCATTCCGGTTTATGGATTGGTGCACAAAAGAACTACTCTACTATCAAAAAGGAAATTTTATCCATTGTTCTCTGTGTTACAAAATTTCAAGATGATTTATATTTCAAAAAATTCCTGCTTCGTATCGATTGCAAATCTGCAAAAGAAATTTTACAAAAGGATGTCAAAAATCTGGTTTCCAAACAAATTTTTGCTCGATGGCAAGCAATCCTTTCAGCATTTGATTTTGATATAGAATTTATCAAAGGAAATGCTAATTCTTTACCTGATTTCCTTACAAGAGAGTTCTTACAAGGAAAAATTGATACAAAATTCCTATTGCAGATTATCATATGAGCTCCTCCAGAAGCAGCGGCCACGACAAAGGAAAAGCCATACAAATGACAGATGACCCTTTAATTGTCCCTACCATTATTTTCTCTTCTCTTGACAAAAGTTTCCCACCTTAGGATGATCCTTCCATCATCCATGCTCATGCCTCACAAATAAATTCACACATGAATGACCTTGAACCTTTCCCTCTCAACAATTATCCACATGAACCTCTCCTGTTTCATCTCCGAGATTATGAACTATTCTACACATCATTCTGTGGTCCTCGATACAATGAATATGCCATTTTTATTGATTACAATGAATGGTTGGTCAATAAGGAACTTCCCTTTTACCAATATCTCAAAATTATTAAGGCCTATAGAGCTCTCCTTGAAGACCTTAATCATCACCCAGTACTCATTATTATACCAACAGGCTACGTACAAACCTGTAAATACTTCCATCAACATTTTGAATATTGGACCGCTTATGAGCCTCATATTCTCCGGTTCGTCCTAAAAATCTTCCCTGACCTCCACATTTGCCCTATTGACCAAACTTATTCGCATGTTTTAATTCCTTTAAAATATGGAATTAATTTTGATGCATCCTGTTTGGTCCCTACTACAAATGGCCTACAATGCAACTTTCTCCTCAAATACAGCAAATTCTCATGATGGAAAAATCTACTATTAAAACAAAGGCTGGCAAAGGTCACATGACCTTTGGCAAAATGCAAAAGCCAAAAATACAAAAGAGCCTGCAAGGGTCATTTGGCCCTTGGCAAAAGTAAAGGCCATTCGTACTAACGAATCTTTTCTTTTGCAGCTTTCGACAAAATACACTGTTCATCTACAGTGACCCTACTGACAAAAAGTAAACAGTGTAATGATAAGGATGATAACTCACCTTTCATTACGTGTCCAAGACAAAAGGAATCTGCTTTACAAAAAGATAACTCACCTTTTCAGTACATGATGGCCGACAAAGAGCATCTACTTTTGATGTCCAAACAAAATTACAATTATGAAGGGCTCTCTTCTATCTCTATTTAAGGGGTGCTCGTCAAAGGAAGAAGGCAGAGCAGAAAAAGAGAGTGGAAAAAGAAGCATCTCCAAGCTTTCTAAAACTTTCTCTCAGCTTTCTTCAACAAAACTTTCTAGCTTTAAGTTATCATTTGTACTTCTACATTTCAGAGTTTCCAACATTTCCAAGTTCATTTGTGTAAGTTCTTTGTATTACATTTCTATCAGTTTTATCTGTTACTCTGTACATTTCAATAATCTTTAAGTAACATTTCTGGTTACATTTCTCGTCCATTTCTTAACGATTTGAGTAAACGATCCTGTGAGGTAGTCAAACTTGATGACCTAAAAAAGGTTCATCAACAAGCCAACTATACAAACACTATCCTTCAAACAATTACTGAACAGCTTAACCAAGTTTCAGCCCAAATTGCTGAAAACAAGCGTAACCAAATGATCCATACCAAGCAAGAACCCAAAGATGAAGGTTCTCCACCTTTCTTCAAAACAGATACTATTCCAAAACCCAGATTAGAAGCCTTTCATAAACAAACAGAATCCTCCAATAATCATTACCTCAAACTCATTTCTGACCAACTCAAGACTCTTGAGTTAGCCTCTTCCAAACCCTCAACATCTTGCATAGACAAAACTTGTCAAAAGATCCAAGATGAGTCTTCCACTAGTGATGAGTCTAGTGATGACTCAGAAGAGAGTCATGACGTTCAGAAACAAGAAGGTCGTGATACTCTGCAAACCATTGACAATATCCTTGATGACCCAACTACAATTAACAAGCTTCACAATTGGTCTAGAGGTCCAGAAAAGAATTTCTATCCTAGGCCAACTCCACCTGATATTCAATATGAAGAACGTGGATCCTTTGCCTCATCTAGTTTTGATGGCAGATCCATTTATCAATGGAATATCGATGGCAAGGCTGAACATGAAATCCTTTCCACAGTCCAAGAAATGTGGATGGCACATAATGCTTACAAAACACAGGGTCATAGTGATACCAACATAGCAGTTGCCCTCGTAATAGGTTTTACAGGACAACTTAAGTCTTGGTCGGATAATACCTTTACCACAGAACAAAGATAAGCCATCCTAATGCACAAAAAGATAGTAAGGAACCCTACCACAGGACTTGAAGAAGAGCAAGATGATTGTATGCAAACTCTTTTGCATACAATTACTCTTCATTTCCTTGGTAACCTAAAAGAAGAGCAAGCCCTGGCTAAAACAATTCTCATCAATTTAAGATGTCCTTCCCTGACAGACTATAGATGGTATAAGGATGTCTTTCTTACAAATGTTCTTAAACGGGAAGACAATACCCAAGATTTCTGGAAAGAAAGATTTATTGCAGGATTACCAAATTTATTTGGTGAAAGAATCCTCAATAAACTTAGGCAGAACTTTGGCACAAATGATATCCCGTTTGGATTATTAACATTTGGTCAATTATTTGGTATTGTCAAAACTGAAGCTTTAAGTCTTTGTAATGAGATTAAGCTTCAATCCAAATGTGGGAATGAGCGAACCCAATCTAGAAAGGAGATGGGTACGTTCTGTGAAGCTTTTGGAATTACAAAGATTATGGCTCCTTCTACGGCCCGTAAAAAGGCCCAGAAGAAACAAAAGCCCAAACCGAGACAGCCCTTTACTCAATCCAAACCTTTTGTCAAAAAAGAAACCAAACTAGTTTCAAAAAAGAAAAGGCCTGTTAAGGACCAAAAGCCCATTGTCTGTTACAAATGTGGCAAAGTAGGCCACAAGGCTCCTCAATGCAAAACAGAACAAAAGATTAATGAATTGTTTTCAGAAGATCCAGAACTCAAACAAAAACTTCTGGCACTCCTCATTAAGGAACCCTCAGGGTCTGAAAGTGAAGACAACTATTATGATGGATCCAGTGATCATTCAGAATATGAGTCTTCACCAATTAAGACTCTTAATGTCATTTCCTCCAAATCCAAAAAAGAATTCCTTATTGAGTTAATAGGACAAATCCCTGACCTTGATGTCAAAAACGATTAACTTCAGCGCCTCAAAGATTTAATCCTTGAAGAAGAAGATAAACCAAAATTCGACTTTGGACCTTCTTCATCCTTCAATCAAATCTTTGAGAATTATCCTATTCCAAATCCTTTTCAACCCGTCACTACAAAACAATTACAAACTGAGCTTAACGAACTCAAAAGTCAAGTTCGTATCCTCAAATCAGGTGTCATCCTCCCCAAAACAAAAGATTTAGAGATTGATGCAAAAATATCAATGCTGGAATCTCTAAAAGCAAATCCCCCTCTTCCTCCACCTGACTTACATTCCCCAGAAATATCAGAAGTTGATATTCCTCAAACTCAATTTTTACAAACCATAACCCGTATTACATTTCAAAAATGGTACTCTATAGTCAATTTAGTTGTTGATGACTTCTCTATGAATGTCATCGCTCTCATTGACAGTGGAGCAGATCAAAATGTTTATAGAAGGAGTTGATCCTAATAAGACTGTGAGGCGTTCAAGCTGAACAGCTTCCTGTCAGTGCTAGTGGCGATCCTACATTATTCGTACAAAAATTAGAAACAAGGATATATTCGTAATAACAATTACTGCTTCCAAAAATGTGTTTTCTTGGTTATTAGCAATATCACAAATGATTTGTTTTAGGTTACTCCTTTCTGACACAAATCTACCCCTTTACTTTTCCGAAAGTAGATATACAAGGTTGTGGTAACCCCATTACTTTTCCTTTCCTAACTCCACTCATCAAAAGAAGGTTATGGAAGTCCAATCTTCCTCAAATTTTTAAACGAATCAATTGTCTTCAGTCAAAGCAGAATCAAATTTCTTACCTTCAGGAAGAAATTTCCTACAAAAAAAATAGAAGAACAATTATTCAACCCCTCTTTACAATTACAAATTTCTGATTTAGAAAAGGTTTTCAAAGACAAGGTATGTGCTGATCTTCCCAATGCTTTCTGGGAAAGAAAGCAACATGTCATTTCTTTACCTTATGAGCCTGAGTTCCATGAACGGAATATTCCTACCAAGGCTCGTCCCACTCAAATGAATTTTGAACTTCTTGAACATTGCAAAAAAGAAATTCAGACTTTACTCGACAAAAAATTAATCTGACCTTCAAAATCTCCTTGGAGTTGTGCAGCCTTTTATGTCAACAAAGCTGCTGAAAAGGAACGAGGAGTTCCTTGCCTAGTTATTAATTACAAACCTTTAAACAAAGTTTTACGATGGATTCGCTATCCCATTCCTAACAAGAGAGATTTGCTAAATCGACTTCATACTGCCAAATTATTTTCTAAGTTTGACATGAAGTCTGGCTTCTGGCAAATCCAAATTAGAGAAAAAGACAGATACAAAACTGCTTTTACTGTTCCCTTTGGACATTACGTATGGAATATGATGCCGTTTGGTCTCAAAAATGCCCCCTCCGAATTTCAAAATATAATGAATGACATTTTTACACCGTTTACAGCTTACATTATCGTTTATATAGACGATGTTTTGGTATTTTCACAATCCATTGATCAACATTTTAAACATCTGCAACATTTTCTTCGCATCATTGAAAAAAATGGTTTAGCACTTTCTGCATCCAAAATGATTTTATTCCAAACAAAAATTCGGTTTTTAGGGCATGATATTATCAAGGTACGATTAAGCCTATTCAAAGATCCTTAGCCTTTGTGGACAAATTTCCTGATGAAATCAAGGATAAAACCCAATTACAGCGTTTCTTAGGATGTCTTAATTACGTATCAGATTTATTTCCTTATTTAAAACATTTATGTGCCCCCCTTTATGAAAGGCTTAAGAAAAAGCCTCAGCTTTGGTCACATGAGCACACTGCCATTGTTAAACAAATTAAGGAACACATTAAGTCCCTACCATGTCTGCATATTCCCAATCCCTCTGCATACATGATTGTAGAAACTGATGCATCTGACATAGGTTATGGTGGCATTTTAAAACAAAGACTACCCTCGCATGACCAAGAACAATTAGTTAGGTATCATTCCGGTTTATAGATTGGTGCACAAAAGAACTACTCTACTATCAAAAAGGAAATTTTATCCATTGTTCTCTGTGTTACAAAATTTCAAGATGATTTATATTTCAAAAAATTCCTGCTTCGTATCGATTGCAAATCTGCAAAAGAAATTTTACAAAAGGATGTCAAAAATCTGGTTTCTAAACAAATTTTTGCCCGATGGCAAGCAATCCTTTCAGCATTTGATTTTGATATAGAATTTATCAAAGGAAATGCTAATTCTTTACCTGATTTCCTTACAAGAGAGTTCTTACAAGGAAAAATTGATACAAAATTCCTATTGCAGACTATCATATGAGCTCCTCCAGAAGCAGCGGCCACGACAAAGGAAAAGCCATACAAATGACAGATGACCCTTTAATTGTCCCTACCATTATTTTCTCTTCTCTTGACAAAAGTTTCCCACCTTAGGATGATCCTTCCATCATCCATGCTCATGCCTCACAAATAAATTCACACATGAATGACCTTGAACCTTTCCCTCTCAACAATTATCCACATGAACCTCTCCTGTTTCATCTCCGAGATTATGAACTATTCTACACATCATTCTGTGGTCCTCGATACAATGAATATGCCATTTTTATTGATTACAATGAATGGTTGGTCAATAAGGAACTTCCCTTTTACCAATATCTCAAAATTATTAAGGCCTACAGAGCTCTCCTTGAAGACCTTAATCATCACCCAGTACTCATTATTATGCCAACAGGCTACGTACAAACCTGTAAATACTTCCATCAACATTTTGAATATTGGACCGCTTATGAGCCTCATATTCTCCGGTTCGTCCTAAAAATCTTCCCTGACCTCCACATTTGCCCTATTGACCAAACTTATTCGCATGTTTTAATTCCTTTAAAATATGGAATTAATTTTGATGCATCCTGTTTGGTCCCTACTACAAATGGCCTACAATGCAACTTTCTCCTCAAATACAGCAAATTCTCATGATGGAAAAATCTACTATTAAAACAAAGGCTGGCAAAGGTCACATGACCTTTGGCAAAATGCAAAAGCCAAAAATACAAAAGAGCCTGCAAGGGTCATTTGGCCCTTGGCAAAAGTAAAGGCCATTCGTACTAACGAATCTTTTCTTTTACAGCTTTCGACAAAATACACTGTTCATCTACAGTGACCCCACTGACAAAAAGTAAACAGTGTAATGATAAGGATGATGACTCACCTTTCATTACGTGTCCAAGACAAAAGGAATCTGCTTTACAAAAAAAAGACTCACCTTTTCAGTACATGATGGCCGACAAAGAGCATCTACTTTTGATGTCCAAACAAAATTGCAATTATGAAGGGCTCTCTTCTATCTCTATTTTAAGGAGTGCTCGTCAAGTGAAGAAGGCAGATCAAGAT
The DNA here is from genome assembly GCA_029747015.1 of Carnegiea gigantea. Classification (NCBI taxonomy): domain Eukaryota; kingdom Viridiplantae; phylum Streptophyta; class Magnoliopsida; order Caryophyllales; family Cactaceae; genus Carnegiea; species Carnegiea gigantea. The sequence goes on along the minus strand of JAKOGI010003026.1, from coordinate 23,997 downwards.
TGGGAGAGCGAAAAGGAAGCAACTTCAAGCTTTCTAAAACTTTCTCTCAGCTTTCTTCAACAAAATTTTCTAGCTTTAAGTTATCATTTGTACTTCTACATTTCAGAGTTTCCAACATTTCCAAGTTCATTTGTGTAAGTTCTTTGTATTACATTTCTATCAGTTTTATCTGTTACTCTGTACATTTCAATAAACTTTAATTAACATTTTGTGCTTTATTAACGATCCTGTCCCCGTTGGTATCAGAGCAATTGTGAAGCTTGTGAGGTAGTCAAACTTGATGACCTAAAAAAGGTTCATCAACAAGCCAATTATACAAACACTATCCTTCAAACAATTGCTGAACAGCTTAACCAAGTTTCAGCCCAAATTGCTGAAAATAAGCGTAACCAAATGACCAATACCAAGCAAGAACCTAAAGATGAAGGTTCTCCACCTTTCTTCAAAACAGATACTATTCCAAAACCCAGATTAGAAGCTTTTCATAAACAAACAGAATCCTCAAATAATCATTACCTCAAACTCATTTCTGACCAACTCAAGACTCTTGAGTTAGCTTCTTCCAAACCCTCAACATCTTGCATAGACAAAACTTGTCAAAAGATCCAAGATGAGTCTTCCACTAGTGATGAGTCTAGTGATGACTCAGAAGAGAGTCATGACGTTCAGAAACAAGAAGGTTATGCTACTCGGCAAACCATTGACAATATTCTTGATGAACCAACCACAGTTAACAAACTTCATAATTGGTCTAGAGGTCCAGGAAAGAATTTCTATCCTAGGCCAACTCCACCTGATATTCAATATGAAGAACGGGGATCCTTTGCCTCATCTAGTTTTGATGGCAGATCCATTCATCAATGGAATATCGATGGAAAGGCGGAACATGAAATCCTTTCCACAGTCCAAGAAATGTGGATGACACATAATGCTTACAAAACACAGGGACATAGTGATACCAACATAGCAGTTGCCCTAGTAATAGGTTTTACAGGTCAACTTAAGTCTTGGTGGGATAATACCTTTACCACAGAACAAAGACAAGCCATCCTAACCCACAAAAAGATAGTAAGGAACCCTACTACAGGACTTGAAGAAGAACAAGATGATTGTGTGCAAACTCTTTTGCATACAATTACTCTTCATTTCCTTGGAAACCCAAAAGAAGAGCAAGCCGTTGCTAAAACAATTCTCATCAATTTAAGATGTCCTTCCCTGACAGATTATAGATGGTATAAGGATGTCTTTCTTACAAATGTTCTTAAACGGGAAGACAATACCCAAGATTTTTGGAAAGAAAGATTTGTTGCAGGATTACCAAATTTATTTGGTGAAAGAATCCTCAATAAACTTCGACCGAATTTTGGCACAAATGATATCCCGTTTGGATTATTAACATTTGGTCAATTATTTGGTATTGTCAAAACTGAAGCTTTAAGTCTTTGTAATGAAATTAAGCTTCAATCCAAATATGGGAATGAGCGAACCCAATCTAGAAAGGAGATGGGTACGTTCTGTGAAGTTTTTGGAATTACAAAGATTATGGCTCCTTCTACGGCCCGTAAAAAGGCCCAGAAGAAATAAAAACCCAAACTAAGACAGCCCTTTGCTCAAGCCAAACCTTTTGTCAAAAAAGAAACTAAACCAGTTTCAAAAAAGAAAAGGTCTGCTAATGACCAAAAGCCCATTGTCTGTTACAAATGTGGCAAAGTAGGCCACAAGGCTCCTCAATGCAAAACAGAACAAAAGATTAACGAGTTGTTTTCAGAAGATCCAGAACTCAAACAAAAACTTATGGCACTCCTCATTAAGGAACCCTCAGGGTCTGAAAGTGAAGACAACTATTATGATGGATCCAGTGATGATTCAGAATATGAGTCTTCACCAAATAAGACTCTTAATGTCATTTCCTCCAAATCCAAAAAAGAATTCCTTATTGAGTTAATAGGACAAATCCCTGACCTTGATGTCAAAAACGATTATCTTCAGCGCCTCAAAGATTTAATCCTTGAAGAAGAAGATAAACCAAAATTCGACTTTGGACCTTCTTCATCCTTCAATCAAATCTTTGAGAATTATCCTATTCCAAATCCTTTCCAACCCGTCACTATAAAACAATTACAAACTGAGCTTAACGAACTCAAAAGTCAAGTTCGTATCCTCAAATCAGATGTCATCCTCCTTAAAACAAAAGATTTAGAGATTGATGCAAAAATATCAATGCTGGAATCTCTAAGGGCAAGTCCTCCTCCACCTGATCTACATTCCTCAGAATCTCTGAAGTTGATATTCCTCAGACTCAATTTTTACAAACAATATCCCGTATCACCTTTCAAAAATGGTACTCTATAGTCAATTTAGTCGTTGATGATTTCTCTATGAATGTCATCGCTCTAATTGACAGTGGAGCAGATCAAAATTGCCTTCGTGAAGGAATTGTTCCTACTAAGTACTGTGAGCGTTCTAATGAACAGCTTGTCAGTGCTAGTGGTGATCCTTTACATATTCGATACAAATTAGAAAAAGGATATATTCGTAATAACAATTACTGCTTCAAAAATGTATTTCTTGTTATTAGCAATATCACAAATGATTTGATTTTAGGTACTCTTTTCTTGACACAAATCTACCCCTTTACTGTTTCAGAAAGTGGTATTCATACAAAGGTTTTGGGTAACCCCATCACTTTTCCTTTCCTAACCTCCACTCACCAAAAGAAGGTTATGGAATTATAATCTTCTTCAATTTTTAAACAAACCAATTCCCTCCAGTCAAAGGAAAATCAGATTTCCTACCTTCATGAAGAACTTTCCTATAAAAGAATTGAGGAACAATTACTCAACCCGTCTGTACAAGTAAAAATTTCAGATTTAGAAAAAGTTTTCAAAGACAAGGTTTGCGCTGATCTTCCCAACGCTTTCTGGGAAAGAAAGCAACATGTCATTTCTTTACCTTATGAGCCTGGGTTCGATGAAAGGAATATTCCTACCAAGGCTCGTCCCACTCAAATGAATTTTGAACTTCTTGAACATTGCAAAAGAGAAATTCAGACTTTACTCGTCAAAAAATTAATTAGACCTTCAAAATCTCCTTGGAGTTGTGCAGCCTTTTATGTCAACAAAGCTGCTGAAAAGGAACGAGGAGTTCCTCGCCTAGTGATTAATTACAAACCTTTGAACAAAGTTTTACGGTGGATTCGCTATCCCATTCCTAACAAGAGAGATTTGCTAAATCGACTTCATACTGCCAAATTATTTTCGAAGTTTGACATGAAGTCTGGATTCTGGCAAATCCAAATCAGAGAAAAAGACAGATACAAAACTGCTTTTACCGTTCCCTTTGGACATTATGAATGGAATGTGATGCCATTTGGTCTCAAAAATGCCCCCTCAGAATTTCAAAATATAATGAATGACATTTTTACACCGTTTACAACTTATATTATAGTTTATATAGACGATGTTTTAGTATTTTCAAAATCCATTGATCAACATTTTAAACATCTGCAACATTTTCTTCATGTCATTGAAAAAAATGGTTTAGCACTCTCTGCATCCAAAATGATTTTATTCCAAACAAAAATTCGGTTTTTAGGGCATGATATTTATCAAGGTACTATTAAGCCTATTCAAAGATCCTTAGCCTTTGCTGACAAATTTTCGGATGAAATCAAGGATAAAACCCAATTACAGTGTTTCCTAGGATGTCTTAATTACGTATCAGATTTCTTTCCTTATTTAAAACATTTATGTGCTCCCCTTTATGAAAGGCTTAAGAAAAAGCCTCAGCTTTGGTCACATGAGCACACTGCCATTGTTAAACAAATTAAGGAACGCATTAAGTCCCTACCATATCTGCATATTCCCAATCCCTCTGCCTACATGATTGTAGAAACTGATGCATCTGACATAGGTTATGGTGGCATTTTAAAACAAAGACTACCCTCGCATGACCAAGAACAATTAGTTAGATATCATTCCGGTTTATGGATTGGTGCACAAAAGAACTACTCTACTATCAAAAAGGAAATTTTATCCATTGTTCTCTGTGTTACAAAATTTCAAGATGATTTATATTTCAAAAAATTCCTGCTTCGTATCGATTGCAAATCTGCAAAAGAAATTTTACAAAAGGATGTCAAAAATCTGGTTTCCAAACAAATTTTTGCCCGATGGCAAGCAATCCTTTCCGCATTTGATTTTGATATAGAATTTATCAAAGGAAATGCTAATTCTTTACCTGATTTCCTTACAAGAGAGTTCTTACAAGGAAAAATTGATACAAAATTCCTGTTGCAGACTATCATATGAGCTCCTCCAGAAGCAGCGGCCATGACAAAGGAAAAGCCATACAAATGACAGATGACCCTTTAATTGTCCCTACCATTATTTTCTCTTCTCTTGACAAAAGTTTCCCACCTTATGATGATCCTTCCATCATCCATGCTTATGCCTCACAAATAAATTCACATATGAATGACCTTGAACCTTTCCCTCTCAACAATTATCCACATGAACCTCTCCTGTTTCATCTCCGAGATTATGAACTATTCTACACATCATTCTGTGGTCCTCGATACAATGAATATGCCATTTTTATTGATTACGATGAATGGTTGGTCAATAAGGAACTTCCCTTTTACCAATATCTCAAAATTATTAAGGCCTACAGAGCTCTCCTTGAAGACCTTAATCATCACCCAGTACTCATTATTATGCCAACAGGCTACGTACAAACCTGTAAATACTTCCATCAACATTTTGAATATTGGACCGCTTATGAGCCTCATATTCTCCTGTTCGCCCTAAAAATCTTCCCTGACCTCCACATTTGCCCTATTGACCAAACTTATTCGCATGTTTTAATTCCTTTAAAATATGGAATTAATTTTGATGCATCCTGTTTGGTCCCTACTACAAATGGCCTACAATGCAACTTTCTCCTCAAATACAGCAAATTCTCATGATGGAAAAATCTACTATTAAAACAAAGGCTGGCAAAGGTCACATGACCTTTGGCAAAATGCAAAAGCCAAAAATACAAAAGAGCCTGCAAGGGTCATTTGGCCCTTGGCAAAAGTAAAGGCCATTCGTACTAACGAATCTTTTCTTTCGCAGCTTTCGACAAAATACACTGTTCATCTACAGTGACCCCACTGACAAAAAAGCAAACAGTGTAATGATAAGGATGATGACTCACCTTTCATTACGTGTCCAAGACAAAAGGAATCTGCTTTACAAAAAGAAGACTCACCTTTTCCGTACATGATGGCCGACAAAGAGCATCTACTTTTGATGTCCAAACAAAATTACAATTATGAAGGGCTCTCTTTCACCTCTATTTAAGGAGTGCTCGTCAAGAGAAGAAGGCAGAGTGGAAATAGAAGCATCTTCAAGCTTTCTAAAACTTTCTCTCAGCTTTCTTCAACAAAACTTGCTAGCTTTAAGTTATCTATTGTACTTCTACATTTCAGAGTTTCAACATTTCCAAGTTCATTTGTGTAAGTTCTTTGTATTACATTTCTATCAGTTTTTATCTGTTACTCTGTACATTTCAATAAACTTTAAGTAACATTTCTGTTTACATATCTGGTCCATTTCTTAATTATTAACGATCCTGTTTCCAGTTGGTATCAGAGCTAGTTAGATTGCATATACTTTCATTTAGAGGTTGTGCTTAGGTGTGTGTTTGTACCTCTGTGTTCATAGAGCTGTGTCTTACATACAGTGGTGTCCCTAGCGTTGGTCAGCCAAGGAAAATCCGTTGGTCAGCCGTGTGAAGGTGGTCCCGGTGGTGGTCCCGTTATACGCCTGTCTGCGCATAGAGATTTGAATGCATACATAATCATGGCGTCTAGATTAAGGCGTATGTTGTCTTTCAGATCTGATAGTAACCAGGGTAACATCGTTAACTCTAATGAACAAAGAACCCTACCTTTATTTAGGGCTCCTAGCCCAGACAATTATGCTAATTGTTGTCTCCCTAGAATAGAGTTAGACGCCATTTACAAAATTGGCACATTTGATTTCATCAAAGCATATTCTTGCAAAACGCATGAAGAAGTCATTAGTTTACAAAATGGTTTACAAACTATTGACGTGCTTAAACAAAATGCTATTAATTTGCATTTACAAGCGAAATATCGATTTATGCATATTGGTTTAGTATGGTAAGAAAAGGTATTAATGCTCCCATTTACATGGCTTTACGTGACAAAAGATAAATCGTTAAGAAATGGACGAGAAATGTAACCAGAAATGTTACTTAAAGATTATTGAAATGTACAGAGTAACAGATAAAAACTGATAGAAATGTAATACAAAGAACTTACAAATGAACTTGGAAATGTTGAAAACTCTGAAATGTAGAAGTACAAATGATAACTTAAAGCTAGAAAGTTTTGTTGAAGAAAGCTGAGAGAAAGTTTTTGAAAGCTTGAAGATGCTTCTTTTTTACTCTCTTTTTTCACTCCGCCTTCTTCTCTTGACGAGCACTCCTTAAATAGAGGTGAAAGAGAGCCCTTCATAATTGTAATTTTGTTTGGACATCAAAAGTAGATGCTCTTTGTCGGCCATCATGTGCTGAAAAGGAGAGTCTTCTTTTTGTAAAGCAGATTCCTTTTGTCTTGGACACGTAATGAAAGGTGAGTCACCATTCTTATCATTACACTGTTTGCTTTTTGTTAGTGAGGTCACTGTAGATGAACAGTGTATTTTGTCGAAGGCTGCAAAAGAAAAGATTCGTTAGTACGAATGGCCTTTACTTATGCCAAGGGCCAAATGACCCTTGCAGGCTCTTTTGTGTTATTTAGCTTTTGCATTTTGCCAAAGGTCATGTGACCTTTGCCAGCCTTTGTTTTAAATGTACTTCCTGTCTGAGATCAGGAGAATTTGCTGTATTTGAGGAGAAGGTCACATTAAAGGCCATTTGCAGTAGGGACCAAACAGGACGCTTCAAAATTAATTCCATATTTTAAAGGAATTAAAACATGAGAGTAGGTTTGGTCAATAGGGCAGATGTGAAGGTCAAGGAAGATTTTTGAGACGAACCGGAAAATATGGGGCTCATAGGCAGTCCAATATTCAAAATGTTGATGGAAATATTTGCAAGTTTGTACGTAGTCTGTTGGCATAATGATGAGTACTGGGTGATGATTAATGTCTTCAAGGAGGGCTCGATAGGCCTTAATAATTTTGAGATATTGGTAAAAGGGCATTTTCTTATTTACCAACCATTCATTGTAATCGATGAAAATGGCATATTCATTGTACCGAGGACCATAGAAAAATGTGTAAAATAATTCATAATCACGGAGATGAAACAGGAGAGGTTCATGTGGATAATTGTTAAGGGGGAATGTTTTAAGGGCATTGGTGTTTGGATTTGTCTGTGAGGAATGAGACTGGATAATCTGAGGGTTGTCATAAGGTGGAAAACTTTTGTCAAAAGAAGAGAAAATGATGGTAGGGACAATTAAAGGGTCATCTGTCATTTGTATGGCTTTTCCTTTGTCATGGCCGCTGCTTCTGGAGGAGCTCATCTGATAGTCTGCAACAGGAATTTTGTATCAATTTTTCCTTGTAAGAACTCTCTTGTAAGGAAATCAGGTAAAGAATTAGCATTTCCTTTGATAAATTCTATATCAAAATCAAATGCTGAAAGGATTGCCTGCCAACGGGCAAAAATTTGTTTGGAAACCAGATTTTTGACATCTTTTTGTAAAATTTCTTTTGCAGATTTGCAATCTGATCTGAGAAGAAATTTTTTGAAATACAAATCATCTTGAAATTTTGTAACACAGAGAACAATGGATAAAATTTCCTTTTTGATTGTAGAGTAATTCTTTTGTGCACTAATCCATAAACCTGAATGATATCTAACTAATTGTTCTTGGCTATGCGATGACAATTTTTGTTTTAAAATGCCACCATAACCTATGTCAGATGCATCAGTTTCAACAATCATAAATGCTGAGGGACTGGGAATATGTAGACATGGTAATGTCTTAATGCATTTCTTAATATGCTGAACAATGACTGTATGCTTGTTTGTCCAAGGCTGAGGGTTCCTCCTAAGACGACTATAAATGGGAGCACATAATTGTTTTAGGTGAGGAAAGAATTCTGACACATAATTTAGACATCCTAAGAATCTTTGTAACTGGGTTTTATCTTTGATTTCGTCTGGAAATTTGTCAGCAAAGGCTAAGGATCTTTGAATGGGCTTAATGGTACCTTGATAAATATTATGTCCTAGAAATCTGATTTTGGTTTGGAATAAAATCATTTTGGATGCAGAGAGTGCTAAACCATTTTGTTGAATGATTCGGAGGAAATGGTGCAGATGCTTAAAATGTTGTTCAATGGATTTTGAAAAGACCAAAACGTCGTCAATATAAACGATAATGTAATCTGTGTATGGAGTGAAAATGTCATTCATGATGTTTTGAAATTCAGAGGGGGCGTTTTTAAGACCAAATGGCATAACATTCCATTCGTAATGCCCAAATGGAACTGTAAAAGCGGTTTTGTATCTATCGTTATCCTTAATTTGGATTTGCCAGAATCCAGACTTCATATCAAATTTAGAAAATAATGTTGCACTATGAAGTCTATTTAGTAAATCTCTTTTATTGGGAAGAGGATAGCGAATCCATTGTAAAACTTTGTTTAAAGGTTTGTAATTAATAACCAAGCGAGGAACTCCTCTTTCCTTTTCAGCAGTTTTATTAACATAAAAGGCTGCACAACTCCAGGGAGATTTCGAAGGTCTAATTAGGTTTTTATCAAGTAAAACTTGAATTTCTTTTTTGCAATGTTCAAGAAGTTCAGAATTCATTTGAGTGGGACGAGCCTTGGTGGGAATATTTCTTTCATCGAACCCAGGTTCATAAGGTAAAGAGATGACATGTTTCTTTCTTTCCCAGAAAGTATTGGGAAGATCAGCACATGCCTTTTCTTTGAAAACTTTTTTTAAATCAGAAATTTTTAATTGTAAAGAGGGGTTGAGTAATTGTTCTTCAATTTTTTTGTAGGAAATTTCTTCCTGGAGATAGGAAATCTGATTTTGCTTTGACTGAAGACAATTGATTTGTCTAAAAATTGAAGAAGATTGTAATTCCATAACCTTCCTTTGGTGAGTGGAGGTTAGGAAGTGAAATGTAATAGGATTTCCTAAAACCTTTGTATGAATACCACTTTTTGAAACAGTAAAGGGGTAGATTTGTGTCAAGAAAGGAGTACCTAAAATCAAATCATTTGTGATATTGCTAATAACAAGAAACACATTTTTGAAACAGTAATTGTTATTACGAATATATCCTTTTTCTAATTTATAACGAATATGTAAAGGATCGCCACTAGCACTGACAAGCTCTTCATTTGAACGCTCACAGTACTTAGTAGGAACAACTCCTTCTCTAAGGCAATTTTGATCTGCTCCACTGTCAATTAGAGCGATGACATTCATAGAGAATTCATCAACAACTAAATTGACTATAGAGTACCATTTTTGAAAGGTAATACGGGAAATTGTTTGTAAAAATTGAGTTTGAGGAATATCAACTTCTGATATTTCAGAGGAATGTAAGTCAGGTAGAGGAAGAGGAGGATTTGTTTTTAGAGATTCCAGCATTGATATTTTTGCATCAATCTCTAAATCTTTTGTTTTGAGGAGGATGACATCAGATTTGAGGATACGAACTTGACTTTTGAGTTCGTTGAGCTCAGTTTGTAATTGTTTTGTAGTGACGGGTTGGAAAGGATTTGGAATAGGATAATTCTCAAAGATTTGATTGAAGGACGAAGAAGGTCCAAAATCAAATTTTGGTTTATCTTCTTCTTCAAGGATGAAATCTTTGAGGCGCTGAAGATAATCTTTTTTGACATCGAGGTCAGGGATTTGTCCTATTAACTCAATAAGGAATTCTTTTTTGGATTTGGAGGAAATGACATTAAGAGTCTTAATTGGCGAAGACTCATATTCTGAATCATCACTGGATCCATCATAATAGTTGTCTTCACTTTCAGACCCTGAGGGTTCCTTAATGAGGAGTGCCAGAAGTTTTTATTTGAGTTCTGGATCTTCTGAAAACAACTCATTAATCTTTTATTCTGTTTTGCATTAAGGAGCCTTGTGGCCTACTTTGCCACATTTGTAACAGACAATGGGCTTTTGGTCCTTAGGAGACCTTCTCTTTTTTGAAACTGGCTTGGTTTCTTTTTTGACAAAAGGTTTGGATTGAGTAAAGGGCTGTCTTGATTTGGGCTTTTGTTTCTTCTGGGCCTTTTTCCGGGCCGTAGAAGGAGCCATAATCTTTGTAATTCCAAAAGCTTCACAGAACGTACCCATCTCCTTTCTAGATTGGGTTCGCTCATTCCCATATTTGGATTGAAGCCTAATCTCATTACAAAGACTTAAAGCTTCAGTTTTGACAATACCAAATAATTGACCAAATGTTAATAATCCAAACGGGATATCATTTGTGCCAAAATTCTGTCGAAGTTTATTGAGGATTCTTTCACCGAATAAATTTGGTAATCCTGCAATAAATCTTTCTTTCCAGAAATCTTGGGTATTGTCTTCCCGTTTAAGAGCATTTGTAAGAAAGACATCCTTATACCATCTATAATATGTCAGGGACGGACATCTTAAATTGATGAGAATTGTTTTAGCAACGGCTTGCTCTTCTTTTGGGTTACCAAGGAAATGAAGAGTAATTGTATGCAAAAGAGTTTGCACACAATCATCTTGTTCTTCTTCAAGTCCTGTGGTAGGATTCCTAACAATCTTTTTGTGCGTTAGGATGGCTTGTCTTTGTTCTGTGGTAAAGGTATTATCCCACCAAGACTTAAGTTGTCCTATAAAACCTATTACTAGGGCAACTGCTATGTTGGTATCACTATGACCCTGGGTTTTGTAAGCATTATGTGCCATCCACATTTCTTGGACTGTGGAAAGGATTTCATGTTCCGCCTTTCCATCGATATTCCATTGATGAATGGACCTGCCATCAAAACTAGATGAGGCAAAGGATCCACGCTCTTCATATTGAACATCAGGTGGAGTTGGCCTAGGATAGAAATTCTTTCCTGGACCTCTAGACCAATTGTGAAGTTTGTTAACTGTGGTTGGTTCATCAAGGATGTTGTCAATGGTTTGCAGAGTATCACGACCTTCTTGTTGCCGAACGTCATGACTCTCTACTGAGTCATCACTAGATTCATCACTAGTGGACGACTCATCTTGGATCTTTTGATAAGTTTTGTCTATGCAAGATGTTGAGGGTTTGGACGAAGCTAACTCAAGAGTCTTGAGTTGGTCAGAAATGAGTTTGAGGTAATGATTATTTGAGGATTCTGTTTGTTTATGAAAGGCTTCTAATCTGGGTTTTGGAATTGGATCTGTTTTGAAGAAAGGTGGAGAACCTTCATCTTTAGGTTCTTGCTTGGTATGGGTCATTTGGTTACGCTTGTTTTCAGCAATTTGGGCTGAAACTTAGTTAAGCTGTTCAGCAATTGTTTGAAGGATAGTGTTCGTATAATTGGCTTGTTGATGAACCTTTTTTAGGTCATCTAGTTTGACTACCTCACTCCCCTCCCGGCCTTTGCGAAAAGGTGTCGCCAGAATGGTGTCATCTTTGTGCAGAAGCTTAAGATCATCTGCAGGGGGATGGACAGAGGAGACACTAGAACCATTTTGAAAATGTCAAACTTTCATAAGGGAAGTTTGAACATTAATACTGGGTATTTGGTAAACATTCTGAAGACCATGTTTGGAAGCAAATGTAGGGAACCAAAGAAAGAAAGGAATATTTGTACGAAGACGTTCCATGTCCGAAATCCACTCTTTTTTAATGGATTCCATGAGGGAACGATCCATTTGTTCGAACCAAGTTCGCAAAGAGGTATTTGGAACTGAGTAATAATCAGCTTTGATCATATCCCAGTCGATTTGGAAATTTTTGAAGGAAATACCATTATTGATCCTCCATCTCTGATGATACAGGATCGTTAATAATTAAGAAATGGACCAGAAATGTAAACAGAAATGTTACTTAAAGTTTATTGAAATGTACGGAGTAACAGATAAAACTGAAAGAAATGTAATACAAGAACTTACAAATGAACTTGGAAATGTTGGAAATGTTGGAAACTCTAAAATGTAGAAGTACAAAATATAACTTAAAGCTAGAAAATTTTGTTGAAGAAAACTGAGAGAGAGTTTTGAAAGCTTGAAGATGCTTCTTTTTTTTCACTCTGCCTTCTTCACTTGATGAGCACTCCTTAAATAGAGGTGTAAGAGAACTCTTCATAATTGTAATTTTGTTTGGACATCAAAAGTAGATGCTCTTTGTCGGCCATCATGTACTGGAAAGGTGAGTCTTCTTTTTGTAAAGCAGATTCCTTTTGTCGTGGACACGTAATGAAAGGTGAGTCATCATCCTTATCATTACACTGTTTGCTTTTTGTCAGTGGGGACACTGTAGATGAACAGTGTATTTTGTCGAAGGCTGCAAAAGAAAAGATTCGTTAGTACGAATGGCCTTTACTTTTGCCAAGGGCCAAATGACCCTTGCAGGCTCTTTTGTATTATTTGGCTTTTGCATTTTGCCAAAGGTCATGTGACCTTTGCCAGCCTTTGTTGTAAATGTACTTCCTGTCTGAGATCAGGATAATTTGCTGTATTTGAGGAGAAGGCCACATTGAAGGCCATTTGCAGTAGGGACCAAACAGGATGCGTCAAAGTTAATTCCATATTTTAAAGGAATTAAAACATGAGAGTAGGTTTGGTCAATAGGGCAGATGTGAAGGTCAGGGAAGATTTTTGAGACGAACCGGAAAATATGGGGCTCATAGGCAGTCCAATATTCAAAATGTTGATGGAAATATTTGCAAGTTTGTACGTAGCCTGTTGGCATAATGATGAGTACTGGGTGATGATTAATGTCTTCAAGGAGGGCTCGATAGGCCTTAATAATTTTGAGATATTGGTAAAAGGGCTGTTCCTTATTTACCAACCATTCATTGTAATCGATGAAAATGGCATATTCATTGTACCGAGGACCACAGAAAAATGTGTAAAATAATTCATAATCACGGAGATGAAATAGGAGAGGTTCATGTGGATAATTGTTAAGGGGGAATGTGCTAAGGGCATTGGTGTTTGGATTTGTCTGTGAGGAATGAGAGTGGATAATCGGAGGGTTGTCATAAGGTGGAAAACTTTTGTCAAAAGAAGAGAAAATGATGGTAGGGACAGTTAAAGGGTCATCTGTCATTTGTATGGCTTTTCCTTTGTCGTGGCCGCTGCTTCTGGAGGAGCTCATCTGATAGTCTGCAACAGGAATTTTGTATCAATTTTTCCTTATAAGAACTCTCTTGTAAGGAAATCAGGTAAAGAATTAGCATTTCCTTTGATAAATTCTATATCAAAATCAAATGCTGAAAGCATAGCTTGCCATCGGGCAAAAGTTTGTTTTGAAACCAGGTTTTTGACATCTTTTTGTAAAATTTCTTTTGCAGATTTACAATCTATTCTTAGAAGAAATTTTTTGAAATACAAATCATCCTGAAATTTTGTAACACAGAGAACAATGGATAAAATTTCCTTTTTAATTGTAGAGTAATTCTTTTGTGCACCAATCCATAATCTTGAATGATATCTAACTAATTGTTCTTGGGTATGTGATGGTAATTTTTGTTTTAAAATGACGCCATATCCTATGTCAGATGCATCAATTTCTACAATTATGTATGTAGAGAGATTGGGAATATGCAGACATGGTAGGGACCTAATGCGTTCCTTAATTTGTTTAACAATGGCAGTGTGCTTATGTGACCAAAGCTGAGGCTTTTTCTTAAGCCTTTCATAGAGAGGAGCACATAAATGTTTTAAATAAGGAAAGAAATCTGATACGTAATTAAGACATCCTAAAAAACGCTGTAATTGGGTTTTATTCTTGATTTCATCAGGAAATTTGTCCGCAAAGGCTAAAGATCTTTGAATAGGCTTAATCGTACCTTGATAAATATCATGTCCTAAAAACCGAATTTTTGTTTGGAATAAAATCATTTTGGATGCAGAGAGTGCTAAACCATTTTTTTCAATGATGCGAAGAAAATGTTGTAGATGTTTAAAATATTGATCAATGGATTTTGAAAATATCATAACATCGTCTATATAAACGATAATATAAGCTGTATATGGTGTAAAAATGTCATTCATGATATTTTGAAATTCGGAGGGGGCATTTTTGAGACCAAATGGCATAACATTCCATTCGTAATGTCCAAAGGGAACGGTAAACGCAGTTTTGTATCTGTCCTTTTCTCTGATTTGGATTTGCCAGAATCCAGACTTCATGTCAAACTTAGAAAATAATTTGGCAGTATGAAGTCGATTAAGCAAATCTCTCTTGTTAGGAATGGGATAGCGAATCCACCGTAAAACTTTGTTTAAAGGTTTGTAATTAATAACTAGGCGAGGAATTCCTCGTTCCTTTTCAGCAGCGTTGTTGACATAAAAGGCTGCACAACTCCAAGGAGATTTTGAAGGCCTGATTAATTTTTTATCGAGTAAAGTCTGAATTTCTTTTTTGCAATGTTCAAGAAGTTCAAAATTCATTTGAGTGGGACGAGCCTTAGTGGGAATATTCCGTTCATCGAACCCAGGTTCATAAGGCAAAGAAATAACATGTCGCTTTCTTTCCCAGAAAGCATTGGGAAGATCAGCGCAAACTTTTTCTTTGAAAATTTTTTCTAAATCTGAAATTTTTAATTGTAAAGAGGGGTTGAGTAATTGTTCTTCAATTTTTTTGTAAGAAATTTCTTCCTGGAGATAGGAAACTTGATTCTGCTTTGACTGAAGACAATTGATTTGTTTAAAAATTGAGGAAGACTGTAATTCCATCACCTTCTTTTGGTGAGTAGAGGTTAGGAAAGGAAAAGTAATGGGGTTACCCAAAACCTTTGTATGAATACCACTTTCTGAAACAGTAAAGGGGTAGATTTGTGTCAAGAAAGGAGTACCTAAAATCAAATCATTTGTGATATTGCTAATAACAAGAAATACATTTTTGAAACAGTAATTGTGATTACGAATATAACCTTTTTCTAATTTGTAACGAATATGTAAGGGATCGCCACTAGCACTGACAAGCTGTTCATTTGAACGCTCACAGTACTTAGTAGGAACAACTCCTTCTCTAAGGCAATTTTGATCTGCTCCACTGTCAATTAGAGCAATGACATTCATAGAGAAGTCATCAACAACTAAATTGACTATAGAGTACCACTTTTGAAAGGTAATACGGGATATTGTTTGTAAAAATTGAGTTTGCGGAATATCAACTTCTGATATTTCTGAGGAATGTAAGTCAGGTGGAGGAACAGGAGGATTTGCTTTTAGAGATTTCAGCATTGATATTTTTGCATCAATCTCAAAATTTTTTGTTTTGAGGAGGATGACATCTGATTTTAGAATACGAACTTGACTTTTGAGTTTGTTAAGCTCAGTTTGTAATTGTTTTGTAGTGACGGGTTGGAAAGGATTTGGAATAGGATAATTCTCAAAGATTTGATTAAAGGATGAAGAAGGTCCAAAATCAAATTTTGGTTTATCTTCTTCTTCAAGGATTAAATCTTTGAGGCGTTGAAGATAATCTTTTTTGACATCAAGGTCAGGGATTTGTCCTATTAACTCAATAAGGAATTCTTTTTTGGATTTGGAGGAAATGACATTAAGAGTCTTAATTGGTGAAGACTCATATTCTGAATCATCACTGGATCCATCATAATAGTTGTCTTCACTTTCAGACCCTGAGGGTTCCTTAATAAGGAGTGCCAGAAGTTTTTGTTTGAGTTCTGGATCTTCTGAAAACAACTCATTAATCTTTTGTTCTGTTTTGCATTGAGGAGCCTTGTGGCCTACTTTGCCACATTTGTAACAGACAATGGGCTTTTGGTCTTTAGCAGACCTTTTCTTTTTTGAAACTGGTTTGGTTTCTTTTTTGACAAAAGGTTTGGATTGAGTAAAGGGCTGTCTTGGTTTGGGCTTTTGTTTCTTCTGGGCCTTTTTACGGGCCGTAGAAAGAGCCATAATCTTTGTAATTCCAAAAGCTTCACAGAACGTACCCATCTCCTTTCTAGATTGGGTTCGCTCATTCCTATATTTGGATTGAAGCTTAATCTCATTACAAAGACCTAAAGCTTCAGTTTTGACAATACCAAATAATTGACCAAATGTTAATAATCCAAATGGGATATCATTTGTGCCAAAATTCTGTCGAAGTTTATTGAGGATTCTTTCACCGAATAAATTTGGTAATCCTGCAATAAATCTTTCTTTTCAGAAATCTTGGGTATTGTCTTCCCGTTTAAGAACATTTGTAAGAAAGACATCCTTATACCATCTATAATCTGTCAGGGACGGACATCTTAAATTGATGAGAATTGTTTTAGCAACGGCTTGCTCTTCTTTTGGGTTACCAAGGAAATGAAGAGTAATTGTATGCAAAAGAGTTTGTACACAATCATCTTGTTCTTCTTCAAGTCCTGTGGTAGAGTTCCTTACTATTTTTTTGTGTGTTAGGATGGCTTGTCTTTGTTCTGTGGTAAAGGTATTATCCCACCAAGACTTAAGTTGACCTGTAAAACCTATTACTAGGGCAACTGCTATATTGGTATCACTATGACCCTGTGTTTTGTAAGCATTATGTGCCATCCACATTTCTTGGACTGTGGAAAGGATTTCATGTTCAGCCTTGCCATCGATATTCCATTGATGAATGGATCTGCCATCAAAACTAGATGAGGCGAAGGATCCACGTTCTTCATATTGAATATCAGGTGGAGTTGGCCTAGGATAGAAATTCTTTCCTGGACCTCTAGACCAATTGTGAAGTTTGTTAACTGTGGTTGGTTCATCAAGGATGTTGTCAATGGTTTGTAGAGTATCACGACCTTCTTGTTGCCGAACGTCATGACTCTCTTCTGAGTCATCATTAGATTCATCACTAGTGGACGACTCATCTTGGATCTTTTGACAAGTTTTGTCTATGCAAGAAGTTGAGGGTTTGGAAGAAGCTAACTCAAGAGTCTTGAGTTGATCAGAAATGAGTTTGAGGTAATGATTATTTGAGGATTCGGTTTGTTTATGAAAGGCTTCTAATCTGGGTTTTGGAATAGTATCTGTTTTGAAGAAAGGTGGAGAACCTTCATCTTTAGGTTCTTGCCTGGTATGGATCATTTGGTTACGCTTGTTTTCAGCAATTTGGGCTGAAACTTGGTTAAGCTGTTCAGCAATTGTTTGAAGGATAGTGTTCGTATAATTGGCTTGTTGATGAACCTTTTTTAGGTCATCTATTTTGACTACCTCACTCCCCTCCCGGCCTTTGCGAAAAGGTGTCGCCAGAATGGTGTCACCTGTATGCAGAAGCTTAAGATCATCTGCAGGAGGATGGACAGAGGAGATACTAGAACCATTTTGAAAATGCCAAATTTTCATAAGGGAAGTTTGAACATTAATACTGCGTATTTGGTAAACATTCTGAAGACCATGTTTGGAAGCAAATGTGGGGAACCAAAGAAAGAAAGGAATATTTGTACGAAGACGTTCCATGTCCGAAATCCACTCCTTTTTAATGGATTCCATGAGGGAACGATCCATTTGTTCGAACCAAGTTCGCAAAGAGGTATTTGGAACTGAGTAATAATCAGCTTTGATCATATCCCAGTCGATGTGGAAATTTTTGAAGGAAATGCCATTAATTGAAGCTCCAATTCCAGATGTAGTTGGAGATGGAGGATCAATAATGGGCTCAGGTATAGGATTACGAAACCTATAACGAGTCGAATTGTCGAAATGTTCCGAAGAGGAAGCAACATCTGAAAATGATTGTCTATAATTGGATGGATAAGAATGGTCAGGAGTTTCTTTGATAGAGAAAGAACGAAATTTAAGAAGAATTTTGCCATCAAATTCTTCTACAATTTCGTCAATATCTCTTCGTTCAATTTGTAAGGAAGGTTGAGGCTCGTGGAGCTCAAGCTCATCTGGGAGAGTTATTTCATCCCATTTGAGTAATTTTGGAGTGAAGACAGTGGGTTTCTCGTCTTCAATTTGAAGTAAAATTGTTTCTTGGGAAATGGAAGGAAGAGGGTTTAAAAACCTTGTATTTAAATTTGTACTCATAAGTCGAAAATAAATTCAATACATAACAACGAAATTTTTGAAATCCAAAAATTCATTGCCTTGTATATGAACATCAAGTTTGAGAGCTTCTATTGTCATAGGACAGGTTAAATCAACCATAAAATCAGGATAGCAATTGAAAAATATAGGGCCTTTGCAAATGTTTGTTTGAATAACAGCAAGTAATGAAGATTTGTATTTACGCAATCTTTTGTCACGTAAAGCCATGTAAATGGGAGCATTAATACCTTTTCTTACCAAAGGTTTAATGACTACTTGTACTAAACCAATATGCATAAATCGATATTTTGCTTGTAAATGTAAATTAATAGCATTTTGTTTAAGCATGTCAATAGTTTGTAAATCATTTTGTAAACTAATGACTTCTTCATGCGTTTTGCAAGAATATGCTTTAATGAAATCAAATGTGCCAATTTTATAAATGGTGTCTAACTCTATTTTAGGGAGGGACCAATTAGCATAATTGTCTGGGCTAGGAGCCCTAAATAAAGGTAAGGTTCTTTGTTCATTAGAGAAGGAGTTGTTCCTACTAAGTACTGTGAGCGTTCAAATGAACAGCTGTGTCTATATATATACGTACATATATATATACATATGTGTATGCGTGTGCGTGTGTATCTGGATGTCTTTCTTACAAATGTTCTTAAACGGGAAGACAATACCCAAGATTTCTGGAAAGAAAGATTTATTGCAGGATTACCAAATTTATTTGGTGAAAGAATCCTCAATAAACTTCGACAGAATTTTGGCACAAATGATATCCCGTTTGGATTATTAACATTTGGTCAATTATTTGGTATTGTCAAAACTGAACCTTTAAGTCTTTGTAATGAGATTAAGCTTCAATCCAAATATGGGAATGAGCGAACCCAATCCAGAAAGGAGATGGGTACGTTCTGTGAAACTTTTGGAATTACAAAGATTATGGCTCCTTCTACGGCCCGTAAAAAGGCCCAGAAGAAACCAAAGCCCAAATCAAGACAGCCCTTTACTCAATCCAAACCTTTTGTCAAAAAAGAAACCAAACCAGTTTCAAAAAAGAAAAGGTCTCCTAAGGACCAAAAGCCCATTGTCTGTTACAAATGTGGCAAAGTAGGCCACCAGGCTCCTCAATGCAAAACAGAACAAAAGATTAATGAGTTGTTTTCAGAAGATCCAGAACTCAAACAAAAGCTTCTGGCACTCCTCATTAAGGAACCCTCAGGGTCTGAAAGTGAAGACAACTATTATGATGGATCCAGTAATGATTCAGAATATGAGTCTTCACCAATTAAGACTCTTAATGTCATTTCCTCCAAATCCAAAAAAGAATTCCTTATTGAGTTAATAGGCCAAATCCCTGACCTTGATGTCAAAAAAGATTATCTTCAGCGCCTCAAAGATTTAATCCTTGAAGAAGAAGATAAACCAAAATTTGATTTTGGACCTTCTTCGTCCTTCAATCAAATCTTTGAGAATTATCCTATACCAAATCCTTTCCAACCCGTCACTACAAAACAGTTACAAACTGAGCTTAACGAACTCAAAAGTCAAGTTCGTTTCCTCAAATCTGATGTCATCCTCCTCAAAACAAAAGATTTAGAGATTGATGCAAAAATATCAATGCTGGAATCTCTAAAAACAAATCCTCCTCTTCTACCTGATTTACATTCCTCAGAAATATCAGAAGTTGATATTCCTCAAACTCAATTTTTACAAACAATATCCCGTATTACCTTTCAAAAATGGTACTCTATAGTCAATTTAGTTGTTGATGACTTCTCTATGAATGTCATCGCTCTAATTGACAGTGGAGCATATCAAAATTGCCTTAGAGAAGGAGTTGTTCCTACTAAGTACTGTGAGCGTTCAAATGAACAGCTTGTCAGTGCTAGTGGCGATCCTTTACATATTCGTTACAAATTAGAAAAAGGATATATTCGTAATAACAATTACTGCTTCAAAAATGTGTTTCTTGTTATTAGCAATATCACAAATGATTTAATTTTAGGTACTCCTTTTCTAACACAAATTTACCCCTTTACTGTTTCAGAAAGTGGTATTCGTACAAAGGTTTTGGGAAATCCTATTACATTTCATTTCCTAACCTCCACTCACCAAAAGAAGGTTATGGAACTACAATCCTCTTCAATTTTTAAACAAATCAATTATCTTCAGTCAAAGCAGAATCAAATTTCTTACCTTCAGGAAGAAATTTCCTACAAAAAAATTGAAGAACAATTACTCAACCCCTCTTTACAATTAAAAATTTCTGATTTAGAAAAAGTTTTCAAAGAAAGGTATGTGCTGATCTTCCCAATGCTTTCTGGGAAAGAAAGAAACATGTCATCTCTTTACCTTATGAACCTGGGTTTGATGAAAGAAATATTCCCACCAAGGCTCGTCCCACTCAAATGAATTCTGAACTTCTTGAACATTGCAAAAAAGAAATTCAAGTTTTACTTGAAAAAAACCTAATTAGACCTTCGAAATCTCCCTGGAGTTGTGCAGCCTTTTATGTTAATAAAGCTGCTGAAAAGGAAAGAGGAGTTCTCGCTTGGTTATTAATTACAAACCTTTAAACAAAGTTTTACAATGGATTCGCTATCCGCTTCCCAATAAAAGAGATTTACTAAATAGACTTCATAGTGCAACATTATTTTCTAAATTTGATATGAAGTCTGGATTCTGGCAAATCCAAATTAAGGATAACGATAGATACAAAACCGCTTTTACAGTTCCATTTGGGCATTACGAATGGAATGTTATGCCATTTGGTCTTAAAAACGCCCCCTCTGAATTTCAAAACATCATGAATGACATTTTCACTCCATACACAGATTACATTATCATTTATATTGACGACGTTTTGGTCTTTTCAAAATCCATTGAACAACATTTTAAGCATCTGCACCATTTCCTCCGAATCATTCAACACAATGGTTTAGCACTCTCTGCATCCAAAATGATTTTATTCCAAACCAAAATCAGATTTCTAGGACATAATATTTATCAAGGTACCATTAAGCCCATTCAAAGATCCTTAGCCTTTGCTGACAAATTTCCAGACGAAATCAAAGATAAAACCCAGTTACAAAGATTCTTAGGATGTCTAAATTATGTGTCAGAATTCTTTCCTCACCTAAAACAATTATGTGCTCCCCTTTATAGTCGTCTTAGGAGGAACCCTCAGCCTTGGACAAACAAGCATACAGTCATTGTTCAGCATATTAAGAAATGCATTAAGACATTACCATGTCTACATATTCCCAGTCCCTCTGCATTTATGATTGTTGAAACTGATGCATCTGACATAGGTTATGGTGGCATTTTAAAACAAAAATTATCATCGCATAGCCAAGAACAATTAGTTAGATATCATTCAGGTTTATGGATTGGTGCACAAAAGAATTACTCTATAATCAAAAAGGAAATTTTATCCATTGTTCTCTGTGTTACAAAATTTCAAGATGATTTGTATTTCAAAAAATTTCTTCTCAGATCAGATTGCAAATCTGCAAAAGAAATTTTACAAAAAGATGTCAAAAATCTGGTTTCCAAACAAATTTTTGCCCGTTGGCAGGCAATCCTTTCAGCATTTGATTTTGATATAGAATTTATCAAAGGAAATGCTAATTCTTTACCTGATTTCCTTACAAGAGAGTGAAAAAAAAGAAGCATCTTCAAGCTTTCAAAACTTTCTCTCAGTTTTCTTCAACAAAATTCTTTAGCTTTAAGTTATATTTTGTACTTCTACATTTTGGAGTTTCCAACATTTCCAACATTTCCAAGTTCATTTGTAAGTTCTTGTATTACATTTCTTTCAGTTTTATCTGTTATTCTGTACATTTCAATAAACTTTAAGTAACATTTCTGTTTACATTTCTGGTCCATTTCTTAATTATTACTGATCCTGTATCCAGTTGGTATCAGAGCCAGGTTAGATTGCATATACTTTCATTTAGAGGTTGTGTTTAGGTATATGTTTGCATCTCTGTGTTCATAGAGCTGTGTCTTGCATACAGTGGTGTCCCTAACGTTGGTCAGCCAAGGAAAATCTGTTGGTCAGCCGTGTGAAGGTGGTCCCGGTGGTGGTCCCGTTATACACCTGTCTGCACATAGAGATTTGAATGTATACATAATCATGGCGTCTAGATTAAGGCGTATGTTGTCTTTCAGATCTGATAGTAACCAGGGTAACATCGTTAACTCTAATGAACAAAGAACATTACCTTTATTTAAGGCTCCTAGCCCAGACAATTATGCTAATTGGTCTCTCCCTAGAATAGAGTTAGACACCATTTACAAAATTGGCACATTTGATTTCATTAAAGCATATTCTTGCAAAACGCATGAAGAAGTCATTAGTTTACAAAATGGTTTACAAACTACTGACATGCTTAAACAAAATGCTATTAATTTACATTTACAAGCAAAATATCGATTTATGCATATTGGTTTAGTTCAAGTAGCCATTAAACCTTTGGTAAGGAAAGGTATTAATGCTCCCATTTACATGGCTTTACGTGACAAAAGATTACGTAAATACAAATCTTCTTTACTTGTAGTTATTCAAACTAACATTTGCAAAGGTCCTATATTTTTCAATTGTTATCCTGATTTTATGGTTGATTTAACCTGTCCTATGACAACAGAAGCCCTCAAGCTTGATGTTCATATACAAGGCAATGAATTTTTGGACTTCAAAAATTTTGTTGTTATGTATCGTATTTATTTTCGACTTATGAGTACAAATTTAAATACAAGGTTTTTAAACCCTCTTCCTTCCAATTCCCAAGAAACAATTTTACTGCAAATTGAAGACGAGAAACCCACTGTCTTCACTCCAAAATTACTCAAATGGGATGAAATAACTCTCTCAGATGAGCTTGAGCTCCACGAGCCTCAATCTTCCTTACAAATTGAACGAAGAGATATTGACGAAATTGTAGAAGAATCTAATGGCAGAATTCTTCTTAAATTTCGTTCTTTCTCTATCAAAGAAACTCCTGACCCTTCTTATCTATCCAATTATAGACGATCATTTTCAGATGTTGCTTCCTCTTCTAAACATTTCGACAATTCGACTCGTTATAGGTTTCGTAATCTTATACCTGAGCCCATTATTGATCCTCCATCTCCGACTACATCTGGAATTGGAGCTTCAATTAATGGTATTTCTTTCAAAAATTTCCAAATCAACTGGGATATGATCAAAGCTGATAATTACTCAGTTCCAAATACCTCTTTGCGAACTTGGTTTGAACAAATGGATCGTTCCCTCATGGAATCCATTAAAAAGGAGTGGATTTCGGACATGGAACGTCTTCGTACAAATATTCCTTTCTTTCTTTGGTTCCCTACATTTGCTTCCAAACATGGTCTTCAAAATGTTTACCAAATACCCAGTATTAATGTTCAAACTTCCCTTATGAAAGTTTGGCATTTTCAAAATGGTTCCAGTGTCTCCTCTGTCCATCCTCCTGCAGATGATCTTAAGCTTCTGCACAAAGGTGACACCATTCTGGCGACACCTTTTCGCAAAGGCCGGGAGGGGAGTGAGGTAGTCAAACTTGATGAACTAAAAAAGGTTCATCAACAAGCCAATTATACAAACACCATCCTTCAAACAATTGCTGAACAGCTTAACCAAGTTTCAGCCCAAATTGCTGAAAACAAGCATAACCAAATGATCCATACCAAGCAAGAATCTAAAGATGAAGGTTCTCCACCTTTCTTCAAAACAGATACAATTCCAAAACCCAGATTAGAAGCCTTTCATAAACAAACAGAATCCTCAAATAA
>JAKOGI010003025.1:10000-71712 GCA_029747015.1 Carnegiea gigantea | reverse complement strand
TATTAGGTAGGTCTTGGAAAGATGATACGATGACCTGGAAAGCTTTCTTCATAGATTCATTTTCGAAAGGGGAATTCGGTACTGTAATACGAGTGAGCTAAAAGAGGCATGAAGCAAGATAAATCTGGACATCAAAATCTGTTTGATTTGCCAGCACTTTCAAAAGGGGATATCAAAAGATCCCTTTATAGGCACTAGTGCGTCTTGTATGGATTTTGAAAACATATGAGACATGAGACTTCCAACTTTATCTAATAATCCGATAAGATCTTTGGAAGGTGGGAGAGTTGGTAATTTGGTTCCAACTTGTTGAAGTTGACTTGGAAGTTCTCTCTCCAATAACCATGCTGGTTTTAGCATCACCATGGCAACACATTGGCAAAGTGAACCTGAAAACCTCTTAGCAGTTCACGAGTAATTACCAGCAAAAGCAGCACTAAGTAGCGAATTGCGGCACTAAACAGTAGCAAGCGATCAGGCACACAACGTGTAAGAAGAATTCCAGTGGGCAGGATGGCCGGCGATGATGGGACGGCAGGAGCAAGAGGATTTCGGCCCTCTGTTGAAGGGCGAAGACACGAAACCTTTCAAGGACCAGCAGAATGATAATAATTCACAAATTAGGGTTTTGCGAATGATGGGACTAGCAATTGAGGGTCGAAGTAAAGCGATTTCTTTCGATTGATTGATTGATTGCAGGTTTTCGTTCTTCAAGCGGAATGCAGTGGGCAGACTAAGTCAATTTCAGCTGAATTTGATGGATCTGAGGCGAATTTTGGGTTTTAGGGTTCGAAAATTGGGGAAGTTCGCGGACTAGGGTTTATGAATTGTTGAATAATCAATTGAACCAAGTTTTGATGTGGTTCACCTCAATTGATTTGGGGGTTTGGACGAAGTTTAATGGGCAATCAAGAGTTAAGTTCAATTTCGGTGCATTTTGATGGATGGAGGGTCAATTTGAAAAGCTAGGGTTGCGAAAATTGGGGATTTCACAAATGAGGTTTTGCAAGTTAGGCTTTTAGGGTTTCGGTGATTGGTTGGCAGTGATGGTGGTGTGCCGGTGGTTGGTTGGTGGTGGCGACCAAGGGGTAGTGGTTGTTGGTGGTGGCCGCTGCTCCTGGTAGTGGATTCGACGACTAGTAGACGGGTTTTCTAGGTTTTGGACGATTTCTTCTTTTTTTTTTTTTAAGCGTGAAAGGGAAAAATATTGGAAAAACAAAAACCCATGGGCAGCGGCAAAGATTGCGAGCTCTAATACCAAATTTGATGTCGGACGCTCTAAGAGCAATCCCTTCACCCAGAAGCTCACGCACAAATAATTGAACACTCACAAATATTCTCAAATTCAATTCAATTTCTTTCAAGTCTGATTCCCCAATACGTAGTAGGGAGTTCAAATAAAGAAGAAACCTAAAATAATAAGGAAACTATAAGATAACATTATTACAAAGATATAATTTGTCTAGCTAAGGCGATAATTAAAAGATAATCTATTCCTAAAAATAAACTATGAAGATAATAGAATATCAAAATATTTCATATATGCCAATATTAAGATATGCCCATATCTTATTTATTTCTCCTTTATCGTTATCCTGCATCACCAAGTTTCTTGATGCCTGCCTATGCACTATATAAATTTGCTTTAGTAATCTTGAGTAATACAACTGTGAAATATGCTCTTTGGAAGGTATGACAAACTTTGCTTTCATTTCAATTTTTCTGATGGACCCATTGATTATTCTTTCTGTCAACTAATAAAAAAAGTCCCCTGTCCGAAACTCTGGATTCTGATCATGCGATTTCTATGACAAATATTGATGGAACGTATTCGCCAGATGGTTGGGAAAATGAGGACCGTGGCAATTTAGCAGGAAAATAATGTGCAAGAAAATGATTTGCAATCGCATCTGATTCAGTATTTGTGTCAAATACCTCGATCCTTCTTGTAAAAGTTTATGACATGTAAGCACAAAAATGACATTTATAACAAGTGCTATCGCTATGCGTAAATATGAATGATCAGTTCTTTGATTTTTAGTTTCCATTTACATAGAGTGATATGACAAAATCCTTGCTAGAAAACATAAGCCGCGAAACCAAACCAGTACATTGGAGAATCCCACCTAGGGTGGGTGTTTTGGTCCCTGCCTTCCTTTTGTTTCCCCCCTTCTTTTTTTGGGGGGGGGGGGGGGAGAGAAGTATGAGATTTGAAATGTATGGACTACAAGCTACTTAACAACAAAAGAAGTTGAAGACAACTTAATGAATCATTATGCTGAAGTGCATCATATTCCAAACCTGAAAATATGGTTGCTACGTTGAAATTACACTAGCTCGCTCGTTCTTTGACCACTTTTTGGACACAGCTGAAAAGGGGACCTTGTGATCGTTCTTTTGAGCTTGAATTAATGTGGATCATAGCAGAATGCATTCCCTAGCTCTTTTCTGTGGAGTAATACTCAGTCAAAAAGCTTTTTAGTCTATGGTCTAACTAGAATGGAAAAAGCCACGATGTGAGCTGAAGTGACGCTAGTGCCTGAGACTCCTCACACCCTACTTAAGTGGGACTCCAGGGTCTTGATATGGATGTAGATGGATTTGGCTTAGAGGTCGTAATTGTAATAGTTGGACGGTGGAAGTATGATGTGCTATAAAGGATATTGTTTAATACTAGAAATATTAGAGGCTTGTTGACCAGAAGATCTTCTTGTCCTTGCTAGCCTATAAAAAGGAAAAAGGAAGGTGAGGAGAAACGAATGACCCAAGAAGAGATGCTTTTGGAAGCTGCTCAGACAGGTTTCTTCTATTTCATTCTCTTAGACATGAGCTATACGTTGAATGACTTTGCTTATTTCGGATATTTTGGGGCAGTTTCTGATATTTGTTGGATTTGCATTTTGAATGCAGAAATTATGAACTTGAGGAATTTGGAGCGTGTGTTAGCAAGGGAAGAGGAAGTTAAGAAGAGAGCTATTGTTCATAAGCCAGAGTATACAGGCCCGCAAATACGATATTTCTCCAAAGATGGCTAGTATTTCTTCAGATTCAAATAATCCAAATTGTATTGATGATAATGCCATTTAATGTGTGCATGAGTCATGAGAATGCTTTGTTTCAATGCACTGAAGTGAACATCAGCCAGCAATATTCTGGTTTTCTTTGAACCTCTGATTTGATGCACTTCTTTCATTGTCACATCTTGCAGGCAATTCTTATATTGAGTTCAGTAATGGAGCATCATTTGATTCAGATATATCAACAAAATCAGTCCCCTGTAAGTTACATATCAGACTTTGATATGCCTGGTTAATCTCTGATATAAATGTTAAGAATATGGACAGAGCAGTGGGTGTCAGTTAAGCTAACTGATAGTGTCTCTGGGAGTTGTTATCAGATACTTGGATTCGAATCCTGCCTGCATGCGCTTTTGCGCCTTATTTTGCACTAAAAAAGGATTCGGATAGAACATCTAAGTTAGTGTAACAGTATGAATGAATACACTCTGAACCCATAAACGAGTGTTGTTCATAGTTTTTGGCTCCTTGTTTACTTGTTTGATTATTTGAATCTCTTGACCATCTTAAGTTTGCTTCTGAAATGTTTCTTGAATCTTATTGCATTCAGCTTGAGAATGTCTTCAAATGGTAATATTCATGTGATGTATATACGTTATTGCTTATTCAATCATTTTGTGGGTACCTGTGTTCATGATGGTGCTTTCTATTTTCCGGTTTTAAATGATCATTGAAAGACGCCCTTTGGTGCGAGTACAAAGGAAGTTGGTACCCATGCCCTTTCTGTTCCCTGATTTGAACCTCGTACTATGTCAATTAGAAAAGGAATAAACCTGCACTCAGCTGCACCTGTAGGTGCTGTATGAATCTTCATGTTCCCCTTTATTGCTTAGTGTTTATGGATTTCTGTTTCTGCATCTGTAGACTTATAATGTTTGTGTATTCATTTTAACTTTTGTTGCAGATCCTCAAAAAGCACTGTGTGCTGTGACTGGATTGCCTGCCAAGTAAGATCTATTAATCTAATGTGATTGTTTGCTATTTTGTTTATTTATTTTAAGTAAGTGGGCTGTTTTCCATATCTAGAGTTTGAAGAAGTGGAGGACCATCTTTAGAGCTTTTTTTTTTGCTTGAAAATTGAAAGCCACCAACACTTCCTTCTCCCAGTGTGGGTCCACACTCCACGTTACAGGGGCTGAGGTGAAATTGAGAGTCAAAAGCCTGGAATGTCCTGATGGAGCTCCTCCGATTGAATATTCAATTTTATTCTACAGCCCGCTTTGCAAATAAAATAGCAATAGAGGGATTTCCATCACCTACAAACACATAACAAGATAATGAAACTAAACCAAATATGCTAAGGTACCCAAAATACTATTTGCCTATAGCAGGTTGTTACTGTATCATAAATACATCACCTATATATGGTGGTTATTTTATATATGATTGATATGGTTAATTCCCACAACATGGAGCCCGTTGAAACATGACTTAGATTGTAAAGGATGCTGTTCGTATAAAGTCTATGTCATGTTACTCACCAGCCAATAAGCAATGGTAGAACCTAAATTTGACAAGGATGTAAAAGAGTAGACCATTGTCTTTGGATCCTTCTTACCTATTAATGGTCTGTGGAGCTATCATGAATGGATATCCCTGTGTTGACAACTGCAGTAAATAAGTGCAGGAATTATTATAAATATTGATTTTGCGATGGGAGTGTCCGACTTGCCTGGATTCTATAGTCTCTTAATTCTTAGTCAGTTTTGTATAATGCTGACGTTACAATCAAATTGTTTGGACATTAAGTTGGAATTTGTAACTTTCTATTGGATACTTGATGCATTTTCTTCTAAGGTGGCTCTTGGTTTGTGTTGCATTCCAGGTATCGTGATCCAAAGACAGGACTACCTTATGCAACAAAAGAAGCTTTTCAGATTATACATAGACGGTATTACTCCATCATATGCTTTAATTATTATAAGTACAGGGCCTTCACAAGCTGATCTGAACTGCAAACCCAAGCCAAACCTGCCGAAAATTTAGGGTCCTAAGCACTATTTTTTTCTGCTCAGGCCTGAATTAAACTGAATGCGGACAAATTAATGGGTTACACCTAACATAGACATACATGACCAACATAACCAACACATATTATGTATTGAATGAGATGGTTAATGAAAAATATGCCCGTATCTTAGTTTTAAAATGTGCGAGACACATTGAGGTGCACAGGGTCCTGAGGTGCAAGGTGCAAGGTGCAAGGCAAAGGCACACTTCTATGCAAAAAATGTTTAATTTCATTCACATTTCACAAAGCATATTTTGTAGAAGCAAGTTAGATAAATGCATGAAAAAAAAAAAGTGATGAGCACAGGACATCTTATCTTATCATTGTAGTTCCCCGGAAACACACACTTTACTTTACAAGCGTAGCTTACTTTTTAGCTCCCAAGGAAATAATAGAAGTCAAAAAAAAAAAAAAAAACATAAGGCTAAGAGAGAGAAAAAAATGGTGAAGATATGGCCTTGCATCGTTGAGGCACACCTCGTCCCTTTTGAGACGCTGAAGTGGTCGCCTTATATCTGCCGAGATGTGCTTTCTAAAACTAAGGCCTATTCTATTTTATTCTTCTTTTATTTTGCCCCCTTAATGGTTGTTGATTTTGTCCTATTAATTGGTCAACTTTATCCTCTTGCGAGTACCAACAAATCGATACATGTATCTCTTATCTGACCATGAGGTAATATTGAATACTAATTTTAAACGTTGTAAGTTTTACAAAATGGGACTAACTAAAGCACCGTAGAAAAAAGTTACTGGGTTTAATTCAAATTTTGATGAGCACATGACAAATTTCAAGAGGTACCAATCACACCATTATATTTATGGCTGAGAGATGTAATTAGACCTTGTAAAAACTGACCCGACCCGAATCCCCCTGAAAATTTTGGATTTTGAACATGATTTTCTCGACCCAAACCCGAAATAAACTAAACCCGAAAAATTCGCAAATTAGCGGGTCAAACTCGCCCCGAATCCGCCCGCTTGACTCGAACATTATATCTTTGTTTTTTAATTATCTTTCATTTATACTCTTGACAATGATGGTTATTCATTAAATCAAATCATTTAGAGAGACATTATATATTATCGTATTCCTTCAAAAATTAAACAATAGTACCCTTGCTTTTTCGACTCCATTATCATAAAATAACATCATATGCAACTTATAATTGTGACAACTTAAGAGAATGGGTATGAAATGATGTGAAGTAACTATCTACTCTTGAGAAAATCAAACAAAAAGCCAAATACTAAAAATTCATAAGTCATATCATTATACTTTTAGCAAATTGAATGTGTCTAATATTATTTTAGATAAATTGCTCTGTCAAAATCTAAATTTTTGATGTTATAACTAAAATACAATATCTTGTACTTTTCTGATGCGGTTTTGTTTTGTTTCCATTCTAATACGCGTTTAACGACAATGCTAGTAATAGGAAATGGGGCGACCATATTTGTATTACGATCAGCCTCTTAATAAAGTATACCTAATTGGGTAACAGTGGATTGGTTGACAAATATATCAAATTATTAAATAAGTTATTAGCGAGTCGAGCCGCTCCAACCCGTTAAGTTGCTCTAGACCGGTTGACTCATTGATGACCCGACCTATTATTGACCTTACTTTAATATACTGGCTTACCCGTTCAAGCTAAAGGTGACCCAACTCTTTGCACAGCCATACACAACGTTCATGTATTATATGAAAAGTTTGAATATGTTTAATATTCTTTTAAAAAATTACAATTACCATGTTTTTCTCATTAAATAATGACGATTTCTATAATAAATTAGCCCAATTTTAATTTTGAAAAAAGAAAAATAACTAACAAAAAGGCGTTCTAAACTCATTTGGTTGACCCGAAACCCGCAAAACCGAAATACACTCGCTCGTATTTTACCCGAATCCGAAATACACCCGACCTGCATTATACCCGAACCTGAATATACCTGAGCTGTATTTAACCTGCCCGCCCGAACTGACAGGTCTAGATGTAATGCTTTGAGCGCTCTCACTTTTAATGTACAATTCGAAGGGGAAAAGAAGCAATTTCTTTCTTATGCATTCCTAATTCCCTTCGGTTTGTTTCTTGTTTCTGGTATCTAGTGAAATGGCAGCTAATTTACCTTCAATTGTCGCTTGCATGTTAGTATTCTTTTTAAGCAATGCAATTACTATACTTTACCATTAATTATGGATAGTTCTGGATCAGCAAATATGACTTATATTATGAATTGATGAAAAGAGGGGGAGAAAAGAAGGCATACACTGATAAACTGAACCTGTTGGCTAGCCCTAAGCTTGCACAACTGGCATACACCAACCTATATTTTTTCCGAACCAAAAATACACCTGTGCTGCATTTTGTTGGAACCCAAGTGAAGTTAACCTGTATCATACCTGCCTGCTAAGTTGACAAGTTTGCTATGACTTGTGGTGACATACTTCAAAACCCACACTAGAGGAGGCTGGGTGTCAAGGTAGGCCATTCCTGGAAAATTTGCGCGTTTTTAGTCTACAACTGAATTTCTGTTGTCCATGTCCATGTTACGGATTCGAATGCGCAAAATAAGTACTTTTTGCTGACTGAAGAGTCCAAATAACTTAACTGGTTTCACTTAATGCATAGAAGGTCTACTTGTGGAAAAGATCAAAGATGGCCTGCTTTATCATGTAAAAATAGTGTTCTGGTTGGTGTATCCGCACGTTCTTACTTAGATAGATATTCACCCCCTTGTATTTATGTGGGTCAGTACATCTGTGTTTGTTAAGTCATCTACCTGAGGCAAGATAATTGCGAGACTACAGTTACCTTGAGGCTTCTTTATGGACCAACAGCAAGTGGTCCTCTGTTTAAGATCCCCTATTATTGCCAAGTTAGATGGTAGGAGTCATCTGAAAACTGTCGAAGTCCTTCAAAAGATCCCTTCTCCTAATTGTGTTTGTGATACTTTCAGTTGCTTCCTGCTTCTTCTGGTTGGTGTTGCCTTT
This sequence comes from Carnegiea gigantea, assembly GCA_029747015.1. Lineage (NCBI taxonomy): Eukaryota > Viridiplantae > Streptophyta > Magnoliopsida > Caryophyllales > Cactaceae > Carnegiea > Carnegiea gigantea. Next base: position 63,632 of record JAKOGI010003025.1, on the reverse strand, counting down.
AGTTTTAGTTGTCTAAAAGCAGGGCTGTCCCTTTGTTTAATGAGGCGTTTTTCATAAATTTTGGCTGATCCGTCCCTACATATTTTTGCCGCCTTTTATCCAGCATACTTCTAAGAACCAATCTAAGCAACTAAAATTCCATCTGCACACTGGTACTCGATTTTTTAGAGACAATCTACTGAAACTTGCCTTTGCCAAATTCAAATTTATCAGATGCAATGGTTTTGCAGTTGGAAGAATGTGCATCAAGTAGGTCATCTGCTAGTGTATCCATGATGCCAGGCAACATTAGATGAGTAGGTTGATTTAACCTTGAATGCTATAACTATGTTACTAGGAGTCGGCCACACCCATGTTGAAGTGTCGAGTGTCCAGCACAGGTGTTGTATCAGACTCTGCAATTTTTTGAGAAATTTTTTACATTTTTTGGTCTAAAATGAAGCGCCGATTGTCTATACCCATGTCCGAGTGTTGAGTGTCCGATGTACTTGTGGGAAAATGAAGAGTCTAAGCAACATAGGCCATCAAGTGCATCTTATCATCAGTGTGCTATGGCCAGCAGGGTTCACTCCAGGGCATGATTGTTCTCTGCTGCTTCATTGTACTAACTTGGAACTCCAGATTTTGACTTGAGATGCATCGGTTCCTTGAAACTTATAGGCTCAATGCCGTTCATGGCACATTCCATGGATGTCTCCTTTTATGCATATTTCATTGATTGAATATATCTATCTGCATCACCTGTTCACCTTTAAGCATGATGATTTCTGCATTTACCTGTTGAAACTTTGACCAATCTCCTTGGTCAACATGAAATGGGAAAAGTCAAATATGCAAACATAGGCGACATATCATCCAAAAGTGGGACAGTGAAACTGATTGGGGAACTGCTTAGCAATTAGTGAAGTTCAAAAAGAATGGGTCCTATGAACAGTTTTGTCGAATAGAAACAGATACAGTAGCAAAAAACTTACTGAATGGTAAAGTGTATCTATGCTAATAAGTTTACCATCAGAAATTCCTGGTGATATATTCATATCTGGGAATTGTATGGTGCTGATACTATTGGAATACCCTTCAAACATTGTGATTTTGGCCAAGAACTCGTGTCTAGATCATTTATTTAAACTATCTTCCATCTCATACGCTGCCTGTAGGATGGCATATCTTTTCTCCAGTGTTAACTTTGTTGACTTCTCTTATCATGCAGGTATTCAGATGAACATAGCAGTGGAGGAGGAATGATGGCAATGGGAAACTTGTATGATTCAATTATTGGCCAAGGATTTGCAGTTAAGAAGAAGAGATCATCAGTTCTGCATGAAGAAGCAACATCAGATACTAGATACTTGAGGCGGTTCTGCAGAATACCTGCTGCTGACAACCTGGTTTCCGATTAGTACTTTGTGCTTCTATGTATAGTTCCTGTTTAGTTTCCATGTCTTCATGTTGTTGAAATGTCAAATGAGCCTCATTTTCAGATGAAAGTTGAATGGTTTAGTACTCGCCAACCGGAGCCTGAAACATATGAGCGTGAGCTGTTGAGTTTTGGTTGAGCAGCCATCTCGCTATCTGGTTAGTTGGAGAACGAAGTAATTGATTACCTCGAAACTACTGTAGATCTCAACAAGGTTGACAGCCTTATTGCCGGTGATTGCCAACACGTTCCGTTTGATTTACTGAATTTCAGAGTTAGGCCCAAGCTGCATGGTGAAGTGGAGATCTGGCTGAGGTTTTAATGCCAGATATCTGTATTGGGGTATATGTGTCTTGTCATAGGAACATTTCATGCTTATTGTTCTTCAAAAACTTTGCTAGAATAGGATTTAAATCTTCTGCAGTTGTAGGGGATTATAACCTTGCAGTTCACCCATTTGAAGGTTGAAATGTGAGAAGAATTTATCACTGGTGGTAAAATAAAAATTTTTTTTCAAAAAAAATTTAGCTATTGGGTGGGTGCTTGCAAGATTGCAGTTTCCCCTTCAATTGTAGAGGATCTTAAATTCTCAAGCCATTGGAGGACTGCTGAGCGAGCCCCTCTCAGGAGGGAATGGTTGCAGAATTGAACACTTTTGCAGGGGCAGTCATATTTAGGAATTCGGAAGACTTAACAGCAAGGCTGCTGTTGAACGACCAAATTTGAAACAACACCCCCCCCCCCCCCCCCCAAAAAAGCCCCGGTCCCGGTCCACTTTCCCTTTTTGTTATTGTTGGTGTCTGGAATTCCCTGCGTCAGTGTCCAGCTGAGATATATGGTAGCCTACAAGGTCAGTTTTTGCCCCATGAAATCTCTTAGCTAATCGGTGTCTTAAAATTCTGTTTTCCTATGTTCCTTTTGTTTTTAAGGAGCGTATCGCCTATGGTGTGTGCCCCACTCTCCAAATGGATGGTTATAGATCAATTAAGTTTAGAGGTTCTCTTAACATAATTTGTTGTAAATCTACTTCGATTTTCATAAAAAATCATATTAGTAGTGTTGAATTTAGGAGTACTTACCCACAAGAGGGGGGTGAATTGTGGTGTTCGATTTTCGCGTACTTACTGACAAACACCCTCCTGATTGCAGAGGTTGTTCTTGAATTACAAACAACCTTCTGACTTGTTTGCACCAGATGTTTTCAATTTGCTCAAAGGCGAAAATCAACAAGATAAATGCGGAAATAAAGCACACACAATTTTTCCGTGGAAAACACCTCTAGCCCAACTGAGGTGTGAAAAATCACGACCTACCTCGTGTAGGATTTAACCACTTTCACTAACGGGCTTCACACGTTACAAATGTAACACACCTTGTTACAACTTGCAACCACGTAACCTTCTTTTCTAAGAAAGGTTACACCACGTCCAAATCTCACCAGATTGGACACGTCCAAAGTCCACACGACTGAGGACCACTCACTCACTTTTCTGATCTAAGATCAGGGTTACAAAACACCTTACGGGGGTGCTTCTGATTTAAGCAGATGTAAGGTACAATGAGGTCCTACTATGCCAATATCTTGAAAGTTCAGCTTAAACACAACATGTCTTGGTTTTTCTTTTCTCAAGAGTAGCTCGAAAAATTCTTCTCACTAGAAAAACCACTTTTGCACTTTTCCCTTTTTGCGTATGTTGTGTATGTTTCTCGTTTTTTCTTCTCTCGTGAATGGGAGTGAAATGTTGAGTTTTTAAACAAAAACTCCAACGGTCAAAAACAAGGAGAAGTGATAAAATCAGTTATATTTAGCAAAGAGAGATTTTTGCTTAGCACAGAGAATTTCAACGGCAAAAAGATCCAATGAGGATAGAGTTTCCCAATATTGTAGGGATTTGATTTTGGAGGATAAAAGACTATCTTTTTCCCTTAAAAATAGCCGTGAAATACCTGGAAAAGAATCTCAACTTGAATTTTGAATTAATCACTTTCCAAAGGATAAGAGAGAAATATTTTCGGTTTTGGTAAATATTTTCCAAAATCAGTTTTGCAAATCTCCCAAGTGATTTTCATATCAAAAGATTTCCTACAGCTTAAATTGCTGTCTTGGAATTTTATCAAAATATATTAGAGCTTTTGGCCAACCAAAATAAGTTTTCCAAAATGACCGGGTTTGGCCGTTGCAGTTCAGAAATACCCTAGGTACCCTGTTTACAGGGTTGTTCAAACTTGGTGTTCTGAAGCAAATAGCGCAACCAATTCAAGAGTGGTTAGTTAGAGACTTTTCAAGATTGGCATATTAACAAGAGTCTAAAAAATAAAACCTAAATTACCCAAGACATCTTGTTGTAGATCCAGTCATCTTGTTCAAGACGAATACGCTGCCCCAACCACCTAGACCAACCTGTTTGCCAGGTTGTTCTTGTATCGCTTGAGTTCAGAAAGGCCTGTTTGCTGGATTGTCCTTGAAACACCTAGCCTGTTTGCCAGGTTGTTCTTGTATTGCTTGAGTTCAGGAATTGATCTTAACATACAATCAACTCATCGAGGTGGTGTTCTTGACTTGAGCGTGAGTCATCAAGGTATGATACCTGTTCTTAAGACTTGTTCTCAACATTCAGCAAACAAGTTAAGACGCATATTGAAAATAACAGTGTATGCCTGTTTGGAGAACTTTGTTTGGAGCAACATTACTTAAGAGCATTTTACGCTTGGGTTTGTTGTCATCAAAACTGAATATACTAATTCAACAATTTTTCCCTTTTTGATGATGACAAACCAAGTGTCCATATTAAAAAAAATTGAATGCTGATAGGGATCCACATAGGTACAAGGAGTTAGAGGTCAACCCACCCTATCGAGTCAAGGTCAGGCTCATTCGTCATACTTTGTCAATAGGTTACACTATTCTTCCCCCTTTTGGCATCATTAAAAAGCAAGAACAACAGGACGGTTGCAAGAAAAGCATATAAAGCATTGCAAATAGATATTTCATTGCAAAGAAAAGTAGTATAATGCCAAAACAACAAAACTAAGAGAGGAGGAGGAGGAGACTAGAAACCAGTCTAGACAATCAGGGAGCAGGGGGTGGTTTCGTTTGCAGAGGAGGAATGCTGGAGGCAAGGGTGGAGAGAAGGGCAAGCAAATCTTCATGACGTTTGGCGGAGAGGGCTTGTTCCTCAGCAAGAGCAGCCTTGACGGCGAAGAGCTCATCCTTGAGGCGAGCATTGTCCTCAAGAACAGCCTCAACCTTGATGGAAGGTTGCCCAGAAACAGGTGGTCGAGGTGGTCGACGACCCTGTTTGGAGACTGACCCTTTGCCAACCTCATAGCCACACGCTAGCAGGGTGTTAATCCCAATCTCATCAATGATTTGGGCTGCCACTCTTTGTGTGAGCGCTATCCCAAAGTGCTCAAACACCCTTGTCAGCAGAAACCCATAGCCAAGATCATGGGCTCGAGTGGTGTTCGCAATTCGCCCTATGTGGCGAATCATGATTGCAGGGAGGTTTATTGGTTCCTCCCGATCCAGTAGGTCCACCAGACATTGATCGAGGGCATCTGCTGAGTTTCGCCCTTGACCTCACGGAATTATGTTCTTGATGGTGAACATAAATAGTAGTTGGTGCAGGGAGGTCATTTCACCCTTCTTAACCGAGTGGGGTGTTCTCAGGCCCTGTTTCTGACTGAGGCGTTGGGACACCTCTAGGAGCCTGGCTGTTGCCAGGGCAGTCTTGTCTTCCCTCACATACACAGCAAAGCCTTGTGAGGGCACCCCCAATATTTTCCCAAGTGTGGGCGCATCAACCTTAATGCCTTGCCCATTCACAAAACTTGTCACCACCCCTTTGGTGACACTGCAGTTGGCGTAAAACTCAACCTACTCAGGCACAGAACACCCCAACTGGGTGTTTGCAAACAAGTCGAGCCAGCCTTGAACTCGCAACTTGTTCAGGAACACCCCCAGACCCTGTTCCTCGAAAAAACGTACATTTACTACTTTTCCCCTGACGACATTGCGCTTAAGCAATTGCGCATGCTTGTCAGACATAGGAGAGGGAGTGGACTTCTTTGGGCGTTTGGGAGGAGGAACAGAGGTGGTAGCGCCTGGTAGGGGAGCTGTTCTGGGCTTTCTTTTGAGGGGTGAGTTTGCAGGAGATGGCTTCACAGCAGGTTTAAAGGTTGATTTTTGAGGGGCTTGATGTTCAGAAGACTCGGAGAACACCGGTGTCCCTTGTTTGAAAGAGGTGTTCTCAGAATCAGAACTCGAGAACCCCTCGGTAGAAGAAGAGGAATCTCCTCGATGATTGGAGCAGAGGGTTTGGAGATACAGGGAGCGGATTGAAAAGCTATTCTTGCAAATTTGCGAGAAGGCTTGGAGGATTTTGGAGAAGAGGGAGTTTGAGAGGGCTGAGACCTTGGTTGTGGCCTTGTTCTTGGCGTTCTGCTGCGCCTGGCCACTATTTTCACCTTTTTCCTTTTCTCTCCGGTTTGAGCAACCGGAGTAGTGAGTTCAGCCTCAGGGAGAGAATCCTTCTCCTGACTCTCCTCTGATGTCTCATTCGAATTCCCTCGGAAATCGACATTCAGATCCTCCACACACACGGCGTCAAAAGAGTCTTTCCCTGTTTCTGGCACTGTTTCAGGAAACAGCCCAAAAGAACAGGGTTCGAAATTATCACTAAACCCTTTAGGGGTTTCCAAGATTTTGTCTTGAGGCCCCGATGGTACACCCTCCGACTCTACTTTAATGGGACATGCAACTGACCCCACAACAAACACCAATTCCCTTCCATAATTGAAGGGAATATCGTCCATCCCTATCCCGACTGACTTTAGGAACAAGCTTTTCAGAAATCTGAAAGGCTTGTACAGGATTGGGCGAGGGGGAGCAGGGATTGAGGACGCAAGAACCAGGGCTTTTGAGTGAGAGGTGTTGTTGGAAGCCATTGTTGCTAGAGGAGAGAGATTAGGGTTTAAGGCTGTTTGCAGGGTTTGCTTTTGAGCGAGATGAAGTCAGGTGAAAAGAAGAACTGAGAACAGGGCATTTAAAGAGAGAGAGAGCACCCAAAATCTTTTAAAGATCTCTAGGTTTGCAACGGGTGAGAACATTAAAGGCGTGTGCCTTGGTAAGGAGGGAGGTTTAGAGAAAACACATTCCCATATGCATCGAACAACCAAGGGACGTACCTGTTCTTTCCGTTCGATCAAGATACCTGCCTGTTCTTTGCCGTTTGATTTTGATTTGACTCACTGGTACTAGGGGTGGCAGAGCTGTTCTAGTGATCCTTAGTACATCCCCTTATGCTGCACTCTTTGTATAAATTTAAAAAAACGCACGCAATTCGAGTGTATGCACTCATTGTACATAAATCACATCAGTTGCTAATAAGATTTGCAAACAAGGGGAGAGAACAGGGTGTAGAGGTTGTTTTTACCAAACCTAGTTCATGTCTTGGAAACAAGTATCTCAGGGTGTTCTTACCAACCCTAGTTCCAGTCTATTTCTCTCAAATTGATCTCTAGCTAGTGCCTTAGTGAATATATCAGCAATTTGATTTTCCGTTGTGCAAAAATTCATAGAAATTAAACCCTTTTCAACATTATCTCTCAAGAAATGATGTCGAATGTCAATATGCTTTGTTCTTTTATGTTGACATGGATTTTTGGCAATGTTAATTGCACTTGTGTTATCACAAAAAATAGGAATGCATCCAGTGTCAACACAAAAGTCCTTAAGCTGTTGTCTTATCCACAACAGTTGAGCACAACATGAAGCTGCTGCAACATATTCAGCTTCTGCTGTGGACATGGCAACTGAATGTTGCTTCTTGGTAACCCAAGATACCAAACAAGGTCCAAGAAAGTGAGCCATACCTGAGGTACTCTTTCTATCAACTAGGAATCCAGCATAGTCAGCGTCAGCATATCCAACAAGATCAAAATTGCAACCTCTAGGATACCATAAAGCTAAATTGGGTGTATGCTTCAAATATCTTAGTATCCGTTTAACAGCTTTAAGATGAGTTTCCTTAGGATTAGACTGAAAACGGGCACATAAACCAACACTAAAAACAATATCCGGTCTACTAGCGGTTAGGTATAGGAGTGACCCAATCATGCCCCTATAGAGTTTCTCCTCAATTGAGGGACTCCCATCATCCATAACCAACTTGGTTGAAGGAGAAATAGGAGTGTCTATGGATTTGGCCGACTCCATCCCAAAACGCTTAAGTAGCTCCTTGATATACTTTTGTTGATGGATCATGGTGCCGTTTGGAGTTTGCTTGATTTGTAAGCCTAAGAAAAAGTTAAGCTCACCTATCATGCTCATCTCAAACTCACTCCTCATCATATTTGAAAATTCATTGCATAAATCATGATGAGTTGCACCAAATATAATGTCATCAACATATATTTGGACAATCAATAAATGTTCCCCCTTAGATTTTAGAAACAAGGTATTGTCTACCTTGCCTCTTCTAAAATTATTTTCAAGTAAAAAACTTGACAAACGTTCATACCAAGCTCTAGGAGCTTGTTTTAAACCATAAAGAGCTTTGTCAAGTTTGAAAACATGGTTAGGAAATTCACTGTTTTCAAAACCAGGGGGTTGTTTGACATACACCTCTTCTTTAAGGTATCCGTTTAGGAATGCACTTTTCACGTCCATTTGATATAGCTTGATTTCCATATGAGCTGCAAAGGCTATTAGGATTCGAATAGCCTCAATTCTAACAACTGGTGCAAAGGTTTCTTCATAATCGATCCCTTCTTCTTGGTTATACCCTTGAACAACCAGCCGTGCCTTGTTCCTAGTGACTGTTCCTGACTCATCCAGTTTGTTTCGGAACACCCACTTGGTTCCAATGATTGTTCTCTCTGCAGGTTTAGGTACCAGGTGCCATACTTTGTTTCTTTCAAATTGATGGAGCTCTTCTTGCATTGCCGTGACCCAATCTGAATCTGCAAGAGCTTCATTCACATTCTTTGGCTCAATATTAGAGAGAAAAGCATAGAAAGCACAGAAATTCTTAAGCTTAGACCTAGTTTGCACTCCACTGTTAATATCAGACAGAATTTGATCAAGGGGGTGTGAACTATGGTGCTTCCATGGTCGTGGAGTAAGTGGATCCACAGACACATGCTCTACTCTAGCCGGAATATTTGGAGAATCAGGCTCACGAACACCTCCTGAGCCTGTTTCTGCACCTGTTTGTAAGCCTGTTCCTGAAGAACATGGTCCCGAACAGGGTTCAACGGTGTTTCCCCCTGTTTGGTGTTCACCTTGCCTGCCGTTTTGAGGAACAACTTCTGGGCCTGTTGTCTCCATGGTGTTCTTACCTTGTCTCTCATGGGGCAACACTTCTTTTCGGATAAGACCTAATTCAAACTCTTCTTCCTGTGCACCATTCTTATTCAAAGTGTTAGATTCATCAAAAAGCACATGCACACTTTCCTCAACGCACAAGGTTCTTTTGTTAAAGACTTTGTATGCCTTGCTGTGAGAGGAATAACCGAGAAATATTGCCTCATCACTCCTGGGATCAAACTTTCCTAAAGCATCCTTCCCATTATTATGCACAAAACACCTACAACCGAATGTTCTTAAATGCATAATGTTGGGCTTTCTGCCTTTGAAGAGTTCGTAGGGAGTTTTGTTCAAAATAGGTCTAATCATACATCTATTCATAATGTAACATGATGTGTTCAAAGCTTCTGCCCAAAAGTTCCTAGGAAGACCACTAGCAATAAGCATTGTCCTAGTCATGTCTTCTAGGGTGCGGTTTTTGCGCTCAACCACCCCATTCTGTTGGGGTGTTCTTGGGGCCGAGAAGTTATGATCAACACCATGCGTATTACAAAATTCTGTAAAACTTGCATTTTCAAATTCAGTACCATGATCAGACCTCAAGCTAACCAATGAGTGTCCTACTCTCTTTTCAACCTTTTTGAGAAGGGCAATAAAATTCTCAAAAGTTTCATCCTTGGAGGCCAAGAACAGGGTCCAAGTAAATCGAGAGTAATCATCCACTATGACAAGCACATACCTCTTCCCACCTCTACTTGTTATCCTCATAGGACCACATAGATTAATGTGTAATAATTCAAGAGGTCGGGTAGTGCTAACACACCTTTTTGATTTAAAAGATAATCTGATTTGTTTTCCTTTTGCACAAGCTTCACATACCCTGTCATCATTAAACTTGATGGAAGGTAGTCCAACAACCAAGTCTTTGGAAACAAGTTTGTTTAAAAGAGTAAGGCTCGCATGACCTAGTCTCTTGTGCCAGAGCATTATATCATCATTCACAGCACTCAAACAAGTCAGGTTGTTTTGGAGAAGTGTGGAAATACAAACTTTGTAAACATTTTTGTGACGCTTCCCCTTTAACACAACGTCTCCTGTGTTGGCATTGACAACCAAGCAATGTGTTCGTGAGAACACCACTAGATTGTTCTTGTCACACAGTTGGGACACACTTAGTAAATTATGCTTTAAACCATCAACTAAGTGCACATTATCAATTGAGTGGGAGAGAGTTTTACCAATGCTACCTATACCGACAATTGTCCCAGACTTGCCGTTTCCAAAAGCCACGCTCCCACCGGTTGAAGCTGTAAGTGAGAGAAAGTTTGATTTTTCTCCGGTCATATGCCGCGAACACCCACTATCAACATACCACAGCTGCCTGTTTTCAAGGTTATTTTCTAAGCTATTTGCCAGGGTGTTTCTTACCCTATTTGCTGGGTTGTTTGTGGGGTTGTTCTCTCTCACTTCAGCCTGCAAAACAAATCAAGGGTTAGTTTTGGGAACCCAGATCCACTTGGGTCCCATTCTTTTAGACAAATAAAGCTCATCTTTCCTAATCCAGATTTGTTTCACATACCTTTCATTCTTTTCAATGGCATACCTTCTTGAAGGACATGAATATTGATAGTGACCAGTTTTACCACAATGAAAGCAAACAATGTTTTCAGGTAATCCCACATACTTTCTATGGATTGGGTAAATGGTTCGTTTAGGCTTATATCCAAGTCCCTTTTTGTTTCGACTGTGGTGAGTGTTTAACCAATCAAGGGCTTGTGAGGACTTGTTCCACAACCTGTTTGTGGCAAGGTCGTGTTCTGTGCGTTTTGCTTTAGCCGACAGGTTCTTGTTTTCAGCAAGCAAAACTTCGACCTTTTCTTTAAGCTCAAGGGTTTCCTTTTCAGCCTTGGCTTGATTGGTGGTATATTTTACTTCGTTCAAGATCAAGGTCTCCCTAAGGTCATTTATGGTTTGATGTGAAGCTAGAATTTCTCTTTCAGCCTCAAGTTTCTCATTCTTAAGGATCTCATTTTCTAGTTCTAGGTCTCGGACATCTCGTTTCAATTCAGCACAAGTATCCATCAAGGTATACAAAAGTTTTTCGAGAGTTGCTTTATTGAGACCACGTACCTTGTTCTTGAGATCAGTCAAGCTGTTTGTGGATTCATCATCTGAGTCTGAGTCACTTTGTGCCATGAGAGCTACAGCATCTCCTTCACTTTCAGATTCACCTTCATCCTCAGAAGAGTCTCCCCAGGCAGCAAGCATAGCCTTCGAGAATCTTTTGCCTGAGGTGTTCACAGGTTGTTTTCGAACCTGTTTTCTGGGTTGTTCGAACTCCTGCTCTTCTCGAAGCAGAGGGCAGTTTTTCACAAGGTGATCTGGTTTGCCACATTTAAAACACCCTGTGAACTGTTCTCGGGGGGTGTTTCTGGATTTACTGAAGTCCTTTCTTCTGCTGTTTTCTTTGACCTTTTTGAAGAATTTCTTGAACTTTCGTGTCATTAAGGCCATCTCTTCATCCTCAAGGTCAGAGTCATCATCCTCTTGTGCTTTCAAGGCAAGCCCACGATCCTTCTTCCGCTCCTCTTTTTGTTGTGAGTTCTTTCTGAGTTCATAGGTTTGAAGATTGCCAATCAACTCGTCGAGGGTGATCTTGTTCATGTCTTTAGCTTCTTGGATGGCTGTCACCTTCGCTTCCCAAGACCGAGGCAAAATCCTTAGAATCTTCCTCACCAGCTCTTCTGTGGTGAAGGATTTTCCCAGGGATTTTAGCTCGTTTGTTATGTGGGTGAAGCGTGTGTACATATCCATCACGTTCTCACGATCACCCATATCAAACAACTCATATTGCCTCATGAGTAGCTCAATACGTGATTGTTTGACTTGACTTGTTCCTTCATGAGCTACTTGGAGGGCATTCCATATCTCCTGGGCTGACTCACACTCCGAGATACGTGTATATTCATCTGGACCTAGGCCAAAATATAATAGCTTCTTGGCCTTGGCATTCTTTTCCATTTTCTTATAGTCTTCAGCATCAAACTCTATGGGTTCCTTGGGAACCTTCTTACCATCTTCAAGCACCTTGGTGGGAACAAGGGGCCCGTTCTTGATGAGCATCCATAACTCATAATCTTTTGCCTGAATATAGTTTTCCATCCTATTCTTCCACCAACAATAATATTGGCCGTTGAAATAGGGTGGCCGAGTAATGGATTGTCCTTCAAGGATTCCTTGTGGTGTACTCATCTTCAGAATCTCTCAAGGTGTTAGCCCTTTTGTGAGAGAACCTGCTCTGAGACCACTTGTTGAATTTAGGAGTACTTACCCACAAGAGGGGGTGAATTGTGGTGTTCGATTTTCGCGTACTTACTGACAAACACCCTCCTGATTGCAGAGGTTGTTCTTGAATTACAAACAACCTTCTGACTTGTTTGCACCAGATGTTTTCAATTTGCTCAAAGGCGAAAATCAACAAGATAAATGCGGAAATAAAGCACACAATTTTTCCGTGGAAAACACCTCTAGCCCAACTGAGGTGTGAAAAACCACGACCTACCTCGTGTAGGATTTAACCACTTTCACTAACGGGCTTCACACGTTACAAATGTAACACACCTTGTTACAACTTGCAACCACGTAACCTTCTTTTCTAAGAAAGGTTACACCACGTCCAAATCTCACCAGATTGGACACGTCCAAAGTCCACACGACTGAGGACCACTCACTCACTTTTCTGATCTAAGATCAGGGTTACAAAACACCTTACAAGGGTGCTTCTGATTTAAGCAGATGTAAGGTACAATGAGGTCCTAGTATGCCAATATCTTGAAAGCTCAGTTTAAACACAACTTGTCTCGGTTTTTCTTTTCTCAAGAGTAGCTCGAAAAATTCTTCTCACTAGAAAAACCACTTTTGCACTTCTCCCTTTTTGCGTATGTTGTGTATGTTTCTCGTTTTTTCTTCTCTCGTGAATGGGAGTGAAATGTTGAGTTTTTAAACAAAAAATCCAACGGTCAAAAACAAGGAGAAGTGATAAAATCAGCTATGTTTAGCAAAGAGAGATTTTTGCTTAGCACAGAGAATTCCAACGGCTAAAAGATCCAATGAGGATAGAGTTTTTCCAATATTGTAGGGATTTGATTTTGGAGGATAAAAGACTATCTTTTCCCCTTAAAAATAGCCGTGAAATACCTGGAAAAGAATCTCAACTTGAATTTTGAATTAATCACTTTCCAAAGGATAACAGAGAAATATTTTCGATTTTGGTAAATATTTTCCAAAATCAGTTTTGCAAATCTCCCAAGTGATTTTCATATCAAAAGATTTCCTACAGCTTAAATTGCTGTCTTGGAATTTTATCAAAATATATTAGAGCTTTTGGCCAACCAAAATAAGTTTTCCAAAGTGACCGGGTTTGGCCGTTGCAGTTCAGAAACACCCTAGGTATCCTGTTTACAGGGTTGTTCAAACTTGGTGTTCTGAAGCAAATAGCGCAACCAATTCAAGAGTGGTTAGTTAGAGACTTTTCAAGATTGGCATATTAACAAGAGTCTAAAAAATAAAACCTAAATTACCCAAGACATCTTGTTGTAGATCCAGTCATCTTGTTCAAGACGAATACGCTGCCCCAACCACCTAGACCAACCTGTTTGCCAGGTTGTTCTTGTATCGCTTGAGTTCAGAAAGGCCTGTTTGCTGGATTGTCCTTGAAATACCTAGCCTGTTTGCCAGGTTGTTCTTGTATTGCTTGAGTTCAGGAACTAATCTTAACACACAATCAACTCATCGAGGTGGTGTTCTTGACTTGAGCGTGAGTCATCAAGGTATGAGACCTGTTCTTAAGACTTGTTCTCAACATTCAGCAAACAAGTTAAGACGCATATTGAAAATAACAGTGTATGCCTGTTTGGAGAACTTTGTTTGGAGCAACATTACTTAAGAGCATTTTACACTTGGGTTTGTTGTCATCAAAACTGAATATACTAATTCAACAAGTAGCTTTGCCTTGTTCAGGGTATGGTGAAAGTTTCAGTTGTCTTTGTTGTACCTTTGATAGAAGGTAAAATGATAGAGTAAAAATATGTAATTGTTAATTTATAAACAATATATTGCTTTGTCGATGAACTCCTAGGTTCTTGCTCTCTAGTAGGGGTGTTCAAAAATATCCATAACCAATAACCCGAACCGAAAACCCGCTACTCAATCCGAAATCTTGGGTACCCGAACCGAAATATTTGAAAATTTTGGTTCGGGTACCCGAACCAATATTTTTTTCGGTTATTGGTTCGGGTACAGTTCGGGCATTTTGAAGATTCGAGTACCCGAAAACCCGAAACTTTTTTTAAAACTTTTTCAAAACTTTTTATATATCATCCATTCCCTAAAAACTTTGTAAGTCAAGTATTTAGAAACCCGAAGAAGACAAGTACTTTGACTTCGTTGCATTATTTTATTTGAATGTGTTGGGCATGAATATGATGTTAACAAGCTTATGCCTTATGGAAGTGTAGATTAATTGAAATGTGAATGGTGATAAGATATCCGGTTATATTGTCATATTTTGTAATAATTTAAAGTGCAACTTGGCTCAATACAATAACTTTTTATAGCATAAATAGAAATAATTATATTATGGGTACAACAAAATTATTAGGCAAAGTAGGAAAAAATATTTTAGAAAAAATGGGTTATTGGGTAACCAAAAACCCGAATCGAAATTTTCGGGTACCAGAATTTCGGTTACCCGAAAGTTTCGGTTCGGATACGGTTCACCAATTTGCTGACCCGAAATTTCGGGTACCCGAACCGAAATCTCTTTTGGTTCGGGTACCCGAACCATAAACACCCCTACTCTCTAGCCCGTAAAGTACCTTTGCTTTAGATTTTACACCATCCAACAATAAACAGCATGCCAAAATCGTCCTTGAAAAGCATGGCCATGGAAAGCAAAATTACCTACACAACCTCATTTTACCATTCATTGGAATAATTACAAATTTCAACAGAGCTCCGCGAAACAAAGTTATTAAAATGCTCTTATCTTACCATTCAATAAAGAGCTTTTTGCCTTTAAATGACCATTATACACATAAATTACCAAAATACCTTGAATGTTAAGTAATATTGTTCTTTAAAAAAACTAGTATAAATGTATTTTTAGCAGTGGCTGATCTAGAAAATCACATTTGGGATGTCCACCTATGAATCTTCATCACTGTATGTACCATGAAACGAAGTTTATACAATACACAAAATATTACAATGGCTTTGCAAGTATAATTGTCAATTACATCTTTTCATATTTTAGAATCAATACATGGTAATTGACATTTTATATGATAAAACAAAATACATTAAAAATACATCCTTTAATTAAAACCAAGTATATAAGCTATCCATAATATACATGAAAAAGGATTCCTTGAAAAATCCCAAAAATTTATGATAACACCAAAATCATATGAATATTGTCAAAACAAAAATGGGGAAGACAAATCCTAGTAGATTATTATTTAAGAAATTGCCATAAACCATTAGAAACGTGCCACGTAGCAACATCATTTATCAGTGAAACTTGAGAATGCGAAATGAAAACCAAAGACACAAGAAATATCCCAAATCCTCGACCCACAAATATGCTCAGCTCATTAACTAAAAAACTACTCGACCCACAAATCTGCTTAGCTCATTAACTACAAAACTGCTCGCTCTGCCATTTCTCTACTCCCAGTTTTTGCATCAATTATTCAATTGTGAGAAGACGATTGAGGTTAAGTTTGTTTATTCTGATTTCAAGGAATATGGTTGGTTATATGTAGACCTGACAAATGGGTCACTCAGGTGGAATCTTAGTTCGGTTCAGGTCGGATTCAGGTGAAGTTCGGGCTTGAGTCACCTTCGGATCAACCATGTTTGGATGTTAAGAGAACCGACCCGGTGATTGAACTGGTCTACGAAGTGGGTCAATGGTCCAACCAGTTGGATTGGTTGAACCGCATTAGACCGGTTGACCTGGTCGACGGTTGAACCAGATTAAATTGGACTTGACCCGGTTGACAATTTTCATATATATATATATAGATAATATATATATATATTATATATATATATATATATATATAGATATATATATAGATATATATATATATATATATATATATATATATATATATATATATATATATATAACTATAACTATTAAAGGAGGATTAAGCACCAAGTTGTTCCAAAAATGAAAAGGAGGAAAATGCATAGGCGTAAAGTTAATGTACAATTAAGGCCCAATTAGTGCAGCCATTAGCTTCATAGCCAATCCATTTATTTCTCATTTTAAAAAAGAAACTAGGGCAACTTTTGGAGTGAGCTTGGGCATACCATAAATAATTAAATTATCACTCCATCTACTTCCTCTCTCTAGCGTAGCAGCCGCAGTGGATATTTTTTAAAAAAAAAAAACTGAGACTTCTTGGCTCCTCTTCCTCTCTCTCTCCCACCCACACACAGACACATATCATAGCAAAGAAAGCTTCAAGGTTGGTGAAACTTGAGAGGCCATTGAAAGCATCTAGCTTCATAGTTGTTGAAACGCCATTGGTGGGCAAAAAACTGAGACTTCCTGGTTTTTTTTTTAAAAAATTTTTTTTATGAATGTTCAAACTCTATTGCATCACACCTCTGCAATTCTGCCTTGTGAGAGCCTGAGAGGAGAATTGAAAAATCTGCTAAGGTTTCATGGCTGAGAGCGAAACCTGAGAGGAGAATCGGGTTGGGTGTAATGTAGTTTAATGTTTGTGCCTATGTCGGGTAGGGTGTAAATCGGGTGGGGTATACATTGAATCGGGTCAATTTCGGGCCACTTTATATTTTCAATATAGTCATTTTCACTGTTAAATTGTATTTAAAAGATAAAATCTATTTAATTAAACAAGTCCATTCTTTATATATTCTTTTGATAAATTATACATAAAGCTTTATATGCTTGTGTTTTATATTTTAAACACTTCTTTTTACTTGTATAATATACATATATATACACACACATACATATACATATATGTGGGTGTGTGTACATGGGTGTGTGTGCATTATGTGTGTGTGTGTGTTAGACTTGACAAAATTGACCCAATCTGAATGACCTGAACCGAACGATTCGAAACTAGACTCGAACCGTCATTCGAAAGAGTTGAACCGATCTCGACCTGAAACCCGAAAGTGAACCGGCCCAAAACCGTGTTGACTCGATTTGACCCGAAACTCGAAATGACTCGAACTGCATCCAACTAATTCGAAATCTTCTTGACCCGATGTAGACCCGAACCCGAAATGACCTGAATCGAATGAAACCCGAACAAATTTATACCCGAACCATTCCAACCCAAACAAGAATGAATTGAACCCAAACCGACCCGAATCCAAGTTTGACCCGAGCCAATTCTAACCGATCCAATTCAAACTTAACATTGGGAGGGATGATGCTAGCTATACACAACTTCACTTGACATTTAGGATGCGAAAGACAAAAGTAGATGACAAAACCTTACTTTGAACAAATGATATTGCATTTGGAATTTTGGAAGGAAATGACTTAATAAGAATTTGACTCATTTGAGTAACAAAAAAGGAAATATAGAATCAAACAATAAAAGTTATTTTATGGTTTATGTTGATTAGGTACAACTCTTCGATTCTTTTTTTTAAACAAAAATCTTTGATTTGATGGTTGGGGAGAAGGGATTTATAACATTATTTGTTCATCTACTTGATTACTTCCTTGTATGATGCACTGGGAGTAACGCAATTGAAATTAAATCTTGGACGAATTAGAAGGCTATACCTGACCCAAAATTCAAATTGATATGACTTTTGTTTGGGTGTAAGATTAAAAACTGACTCATTTAGAATATAATTTTGGATGGACTAGAAGGAGATCAAAAATTGAGTCAATTGAAATTCATGGCCATATAACCTCCTAATTTTTCTAAAATTTATGCCTTACATGGTCGTGTAAGATATCAAACTTATATCACATACAAACTGACCCAATTTAAATATAAGTCGACCCGAAAGTAACCCGATCCGATTTCTACCTAACCCAAAATTGACCTGAACCCATAACCGAAATCTGCCTGAACCAATTTTGACTCGACCCGCATCAAAATCGACTCAAACAAGCTCGACCCAAAGTTGACCCGATCCTTCATCCAAACTGTGCCTGAACCCGAACCCGAACTGAATTTGATCAACTCGAACAAAACCCGAATCGAATCGAACCGGAACCTGAATCGTAATTTATCAACTCGAATATAACATGAATCGAACTTAACCTGACCCCAACCCAAACCGAATGACCTTTGTTAGGTCTATGTACACACACACACACCTATACATATATTTACACGTGTGTGTGTGTATGCGTGTGGACACACACACACATATATGCATGTATATGTACACACACACATGTATATGTATATGTATATATATATATATATATATATATATATATGTATGTGTGTGTGTGTGTGTATGTGCGCGCACGCGCACGCACACACACACACACACACACACACACGCACGCACGCGCGCGCACGCACGCACGCACGCAGCACGCACGCGCACACACACACACACACACACACATATATATATATATAAGTTTAAGTAAAATTAAACTTAATATATATATATATCTATATATATATATATATATATATATATGTATATATGTATGTGTGTGTGTGTGTGTGTGTGTGTGTGTGTGTGTATATATAAGTTTAAGTAAAATTAAAAGGGATTTTTGTAATGCAATTTTTTATGGGCTTAGTTATAAATTTACAAGGAAAGTTAGTAAGTTACCCCTAATCCCGTATCAGATGTGTCATACAATTATCTAAAGGAGTATGGGTTGTTGAGTCAAGTTTGAAGTATCTCATTAAGGCCATACAATGACAAAACTATTAACCTAACGCCAATCATAAGTTAATGGTCTCACTTATAGGGCCCAATACCAAAATATACCTTGAAAAGTGACCAAAAAAATGAAGAAATAATAAAATTTTATTTTGACCCTTGCTTTGGTTTATAACTTTATGTTGTCATACTTGGAGTTAGTAAACGGTAATAGGTTGGTTCAAGTTGACATTTTCAATAATCGAATCAATGTTCTCTAATAGCTCATTAAGTGATCAGACATCAAGATTTAAAGATTTGCCTGTGTGATATTAACACCTTGATCTACATCTGCCCAATAAGTTAAAACTCAAAAGCTGCTGCAATATATGAGTATGTGCCAATTAGCATTACATTTATGTAATTGTGGATATTGGTTATCGAAATTCAAGACTCGGAATTTAATGGTCCAAAATTCAAATCGGTCGCATTATTATGAGATCATATGTAAACATACAATCTCGAATATGATTATGTAGAATTAAACATGTTTTGAAGATGATTTAAGATTTTAGATTAGTAGTACAATATTTTTGGCAATAGTCACATAATGATGTTACAATCCTAGCACTCATTAAGTCATGAAGTGAATTAAATAGTAAAATAGAATTGTTAAATCCTAATAAGCTTAATAATTTATTAGTTATGCTTATCTTTTCTTAATTCTTATTTTGACCAAATATTTATTCTCTTATCTTTTTACTATATATCTATCAAATTAAAAATTAAAAATTATTAACTTTTTTATTTTTCCTCTTAAGTTTTTCATTGATTTCATTTGTAAAATTTCCCTGCTAAGTTATTTTCTTTTGCTTCCTAAACTTAACTAATTGAGGTTAAAAAATTCCAACATTACCCACCAAAGTCTCAAACCAAAAAAAAAAAAGTCTCATCTAATAATTTTAGAATTTTAACAATAGCAAAACCTAAAAAGTGAAGACCCTTGACAATTGAGTACTCGACCATGGCCTCGAGTAGTGGAGCAGTCGACCTAACCCTTGCTCGCTCAGTGCCTCGCAAATCGCAATCCCTCTAGTCCTTGCTAGGGTCGCCGCCCATGTCGTCTATGCACTACCACTTCTAGCTTCAGTTTGGTTCTTCTACTCTTCTTGTTCATCTAGTTTGTCCAAGTTCAAGTTCATCTAGGTTTAGGTCTTCTACTCATCCTATTTAGCACTTTCAACCTTCAATTTCCATTTCTAGGCTAATGTAGTTTAATTTGTTGATTTTACATTCTTGATTTACTAAAGGTGTGTCCCTTGAGCATTACACTCACGTTATGATAATGCTTAATATGGATAAGATTCCTAGTTAGAATTATTTGTCCATGCATTTTAGAGAAGTTTTACAAACAATAAGTAGACATTGAATACCTCACTTAATGAAAATTTTAAGACTTGATCTTCTACAAAGACATAAGAGCAAACATTGATTTCCATATCATTTTCAGCTTTAATATCATATTTTTGGGAATGTTTGATCTGTTGTGCTTTGCATTCTCTTGATGATCTCTCTCCCTCTCTCTCTCTCTTCAATGTGTAATCATCATAGTGTGAGTTTGTGCTTGGCATCCACTCCAGTAGCCAGGTCATGTGTTTTACGTACTTGATTGGATAAGAAACCTCCAGTTCCTTGGAAACCTAAAAACATATATTTTCTTTAAACAGGTTGACAACAATTTGATTATGCTTTGAAGAAGAATCACATAATCGACCTCTAGTTCCATGGAAAACATATGTTTTCTTTTTATACATGCTTTCTTCTCTAAAAGTGGCTGAATATTAGGGGTCTATACATGCTGCCTTAGTTTTAGTATATATGCTTAAGTATTGAATTAAATGTAGGAGCTATGGATGTTGAAGGATAAGGAAATGGAATACCTACTAATGAAAATTTGAATCCCATTTCTATGATGACATCCCTCAAGCCCCTTGTCGCAAATGATAAAAGCAAAAGTTTGTTGTGGCTAGAGTTTCTCATGATTGCGGGAAAAATTTCAATGATGGCAAGAAATGAGCGAAATTCTGGCATTGCGACAAAGCAACCTTTATTGATATTTCACAATATGGGATTAGCAATATGAAGAAGCATTTGGACAAGTGTAAAGCATATTAAGCTGCAAAAGCATCTCAAGAAGGAGGAGATGAGAAAAAGTTTGAACAAAAAGTTTATCATGATTTGCAAGCTAAGACAATTATAAAGCAACGGTATAGTTTTTCTGGGGTTGAGCATGAAGGCAATAGGGAGATTCACACATATTTCAACAATGAAGTTAGAACTATAACTAGAAACATACCAAAAGCTAATTGTCTTAAGTTGTATGCTCAATTGGAAAAACAACCTCAGTCAGCTCTTCTTGCACTTGTTGGATGCATTTCTTTGACTTGTGATATGTGGACATCTTGCCAAACAAAGGGATATTTGTGCTTGACTATTCACTATGTGGATTCTGATTGGAAGTTGACTACCAGAGTTTTAAATTTTCGTCATTTAGAACCTCCTCATACCAGATACATTTTGTGCAGTGTTGTGTGTGACTTGTTGTAAGAATGGGCATTCAACATAACATCTTTTCAATAACATTGGACAATGCATCTAGCAATGATAAAATCCAAGGTGAATTCAGGTCCAAGCTTTATAAGAAGGGGCATTTATTAAGTGATGGAGAATATTTTCATGTTCGTTGTGCGGTGAATGCTTTGAATTTTCTTGTTAAAGATGGCTTGAAGACAATTGATAATTATGTTGTTAAGGTTAGAGAAAGTATGAAATATGTCAAGGGATCGAAGCCTAGAAAGAGGACTTTTCAGCATAGTCTCAGATGGTGTATGATCATGGAAAATAAGGCTTTGTGGCTGGATGTGTCTATTAGGTCGAACTCTACTTACGAAATGCTTGATAGGGCAGTTTTTTATGTTCATGCTTTTAAGTTACTTGCTCATATTGATACTATGTACAACACTCTTCTCATAGATGATGAATAGTAAAGGATAAAAAGAATTCATAAGCTTCTTGGACCTTTTTGCGATATAACTAATATGTTTTTTGGTAGTAAATATCCTACATCAAGCGTGAACTTTGAAAACGAGTGGAATATTGATATATTTTAGAAAGAGCAATTAGATTGTGATGATCCAATTATCAAAAACATGGTTGTGGAGATAAGAGCAAAGGTTGATAAGTATTGGAGTGAGTATACCTTATTATTTGCTTTTGCTACAATTCTTCATCCTCGATGTAAGCTGGTGTTTATTAAGTAATGATATGAGAAATTCAATGAAAATAAGGAAATTGCAACTAGAAAAGTGAGCAATGTATAGATTAAGTTGGAGATGCTTCTTAGAGGGTACACCTAAAGCACTAATCCTCCACTTGCTATTGTATCAACAACACCATCATCACACACTAGCGGAGTAGGTTCAAGAATTGGACATCACAAACGTAAATTGACTATCTGGTGCTATGTTTTCTATAATTCTATCTTACTCTGTTTTTTTAAAAAAATGATACATAGTATGCTTTGCCATAATTTGCGGTATTGAGTAATGCCAAGGGCTGAGTATATATGATTTTGTATACACAATGTTTGTTATAATTTATGGAATTGAGTAGTGCTGAGTATTTGTGATTCTGTGTACACAGTGTGTGGGGCTGCACTATGATTGTTTTTCTCAATTCTACACAATGTCTTGTGCTGCTGTGCTACTGTTTGAAAAAAATTCTACGATTGCTATTTGAAAAGTTCAATGGAGTTCTTTTTTTTCCCCGGTTGAAATGATATTAAGGTCATAAAAATGTATTTCTAATTTCTACATGTTAATTGTAATTTCGTATGTTGTAGGAATTTCATGAGAATGGCCAGTATTTGAATGGAAATAGAAAGTCAATACTTGATACTTATTTGGAGGACCCCAAAATTGAGCGTAAAGTGGAGTTGAATGTTTTAGATCATTCTCTGAACAAAAGTTTTTACTAGACAACAATCTACAATGAATATGAATTGTTAGTTTTGAAAAACCAATCAAGAGAAGTATGGTGAAATCTCTCACCTGGCTAGGGATATTTTGAGCGTCTAACTCACTTCTATTGCTTCGGAGTCCAGCTTTAGCATTTAAGGTAGGATTTTAAGTAAATGGAGGAGCTCTTACATTCCTGAGAATGCGGAAGCATTGATAACAACCCGAATTGGTTATATGGCTTTCAATGCAAGTATTGAATATTTTCTTTTTTATTTCTTGATATTTGTTTTTTTTTTCCCTACTTTTGTGAACCTTTGTCGTGCATTTTTTTCACTTTAGCGCAAGAAGAAGAAGAAGAATTCATTGGATCAAAATGTGGATTCGTTAAGTGCTAAAGGCGCTAGATTTTTCCCTCGACGTAAATGATCTTCAATGTAATTGATCACTTGCTTTATTACATGGTTAGTTTCTTTGTCTTACACTCAACCTAGGCCCCTAGTTTTTGGGTCTCTCTTATGGATTTGACTATTTTAGATTTGTTTTCTTGTTGTTAGGGCCGTGGTTTGGGTTTATCTAATGGATTTGACGCAAAATGCGAGATAGCTACTCTATTCTTTTTAATTTTCAAGTTTCGTTGTTGTGGGCTTCTCAGTTGGATTGTTGTGAATTTTTATGACTTTTTGGATATTTCTAGAGTTTTGACTCTTGTGAATAGGCTACTATGTTGTACTATAAAACCTTTAGCAAAGGTTTTTTGTGCCATCCTAGAGGCTAGACCAGTTGCTGTATCATCACCATCAATTGATTGGATGCTTCTCTAGAAAACATCATTTCATTCTTACTCTGATATTACATGTGATGTTATTTATTAGTGGAGGGACCAACCTGTAAAGGCTCATGTGAAGTGAAAATAGCAACATGCCAACGACGTTAGCATCTTGTTTTTGGTTGCTAACCCTTTTTATCATTTGAGTTTCTAGGTTTAGAAGACTATTGTGATTGTAGTTTTTTTTGCTTGCTTAGATTTGGAGACCTAGTCACGTGAACTTCCTCTTATCATTGTGTAATTTGTGTGAACTTCGCTAACGCTTAGCTATGTAACTAAGGAGGAGATCTAAGGCTTGACATGTAATTGAACTAATAACTAAGGATGTTGTTTTATTGTGGAGATACTCTTACATTTGATATAAACTTTACTTTGGAGTGGTGTTACATTTGTAATAGTTGAACTTAGAATTGACATGTAGTACTAATGCTATAGTTAGGGGGATGTCTACCCCATGTCTCGGGGTGGCTCATTGAGTTTGGTATGGTAATGTGGATAATTGTTTATGTTATGGCCAAGCTAGCTTTACAAATATTGAACTGCCGTAACTATTGGCTACCGTAGGCCTATGCTTATATGCAACATTTGTAGATAGACACCTGATGAGCCTAGGTTATCCTTGTCCACCTCCATGCAGAATTGCCCAGCTCTTATAGCTCTAAAGCATAGCGTCGAAATTGAACATCCTCCAAATAATTTTGCTGAAGCTATAATTAAATGTAGCCTTCTGTATTTCAATATGAGATTTGATATACCAGTCACTCGTGATGAACATCTACTGTTCACATAAGAAAGACAGACATAATTCTATAATATCATGTAGCTTAGAATTTGGTGGAAATATTAGGCAAATGAATTAGTGATAACTTTAGAGAGAAAACTAAAGACTATTGAATGTAACTCACATCTATGTTTGTAAATAGAAAACAAACTGAAGTTTCATAATGTATTGCGCGCTTATAAGCCTAATAATGTAATATGAGTTCCTGATTTACACTATTACAACTTATGGGATCAGCAACAAGCCAACAACCAATAGGTTGAAATACATCACCAGTATTACAGTGAACCTACTTGGTTAAAGACTTTAATTATGACATCATGGATGATGGTTATAGTTAGTGTAATAACCCAAAACTAAATCATGTTTATTTATTTAATTAAACCATATTATTGATTTTCCCTTAATTATTTATCGCATTTAATCATTCTGGTTGGAAAAATTCATTTTGGCCCTGCTTTATAATTTTCGTTATTATTTACCGTAACAATTTCGGGTGAATCGATAGTAAGCCTCAGTAATTATGACTGAGCGATGAATTATCTTCGGTAATGTCACAAGAACTTAATTTTTAGCGGGTAATTTACATTTGGGTACATCGAACTCTGATGTATTCATTTGCAGGACCAACCTTTTGAAAAAGTCACTATCAGGTCCATTGAGTTATTGTACCATTTACATTTTGGGGACAAATCACTGTTGAAATTTATTTGCAAATCCCTAAACTTTTCGTATTTGCATTTTAGACCAAATCCTTAAAAAATTACTTTCGAAAAATCTAAAATTATGTATGTGGTATTTTACTCACTAGCAGTACTCGAAGTCCTCTTTCATATGGTATAAGAGCCATGTGACCAAAAATAATTAAAATAATTAACCTAATTAATAACTAATTAAGCTAATTAATTGTGATTAATACTTGAATCATCACTTGTTTGCCCTGCTCCTAATTATATGCATATTGTTCACTCCGGAAAGAATTACTTCACTAGCACCCCAGTTAAACTATATCATTCATATAGTGTTAGAATTAAAAGTAGAATTAGCTAAAATTAAGATTGAAGAGAAGGAGCTTAAGAATCACTTAACTGTAGTCCATCTTTATCTTATTAACGAAGTTAGACAAAGCGAAAAATCTACTTCCAGTATTAGTACTCTATTTCAGCATAACTATCCTTTCCAAAACCCAAAAAACAAAAATCCATTTCCATTACATGATATAAAGATCCATAAAGAAGTAGGAGAAAAGTCCGGTGAAAAATTGGCTGAAAAAGTAGAAAAAGAAGGAGGAGTATAAGCAGTGTATTCTTGAAGAGTTGTACAAAAAATTCTAGAAAGAACAAAATCCAGAAGAATTAAACAAGATCATGGACACAATTAGTAATAAATATGACGTGTTATCTAATGATAATGAAGAGACTAATAATGTTCAATTAGAAGAGAAAATATATCAGCAAATGAATCTAATTAAATTAGAAGATCTCGATCTAATATCATTAGAAGAAATTAGGAGAAAACTGGGTAAAAATATGATAAAATGACTATTGAAAATGAGATCAATAAGATTCGAGAAGAGCTAGAATTATATGAAATAGAGACCAATCTAATTAACAATATCGTTCCTAAACTTGAAGAATTTGGTGAACCTTCTAGAAGAAATACTCATTTCTTAAGACCTAGGTACGTTTCAGCAGGACGTATAAACAACTTTTCCTTTGGGTTTATCTAAGAAAAACCACGACCTATGAAGAAATTGGCCTTACTGTAATTAATCAAACAGGATACATCTTAAATATTGATGGAGCCCGTAATAAAGAAGAAATATTTGAACACTGAAAAAGAGGAATAAATAGTATCTTAAACCTAAATACTACATGGACTGATGCAAACTTCTTAAACTATGTCAAACATAGTTTTTCTGACACTGTACCTAACCGGTATGATTCATTAAGTGAAGACGATAAAAATACATTAAGAATGATGGAAACCCAAGCTGCTACGTTCAGAAATTTGTGCAAAGAAATCGAAACCGAATTCATCGTTGCAAAACTTGATTCTGAAGAAAAAGCAAGAAAATGGCAAAGAAAGATTAGTAATATAGAACAATGGGATATGAGATATTTAGAAAATTATATTACTGAATTTAGTCAATATTATTACAAAATTGGGTATAATGAAACTAATCTTGGAATGTTTTATGACAAATTGCCATACCCTATAAATTCCATTATTAATGAAAAATGCATGGCATGACTTAAAAGAACAGATGTCATTGACACCCTTGGTTCAAGAATCAATCTTATGAAAATGGGTCAATGATTATTGTCTTGATCTCCAGAAGCAAAAGAAGATAAAGAAGCAGTTCTTAACTTATTGGGATTCACCTCATCAATGGGGAAAGGAAACTGAAAAAAGAAGGAAAAGAAAATTCTATAAGAAAAAGAGTTTTGGGGTGAGAAATATAGGACAAAATATTATAATAAATGAAGTCCCAAAAAACGAAGATAAAGGAAAGTCGCTTATTGTCTTGCAGGGAAAAACAATCGTAAATGCGGAACATGCAGAGAAGTAGGACATTATGTTAATGAATACAAAAATAGAAAGAACAATAAGCTTATTGAAACCTTGAGAACCTTAGATTATGTTGAGCTTAGTGAAGATGAGGGATTAGACCTAACCTTAAATAATAACAAAGGAATTATTGAAATTATATTGAATAATGAATATGAAGAAAGTGATTATGAAGAAACAAGTCATACGATAGAAAGTAGCTCGATTAGTTTTAGTGATCTTCAAGGAGAAGAGTTTGTTGTAGACAATGAAAACAAAGATGTTAAAGGAGATTGGGTCCTTCCCATAATCCAAAAAGACATGATTGATAAAAAATTCATCTTTCAACTAAAAAGCAAATACGTATGTGAAAAGGTGGAAAGAGATACGGAGATAAAGGATTGTGAGTATAACGTTGGAGAAGTTAATCTCACCAATTGGGAAAGTATCCTTAAGTATAACAAAGATAGAAAGTATAGGCATATCCATGTCGGAATTATTCAAGTTCAAATCACTCCATTACAATATTGTGGAAAAGATATTAATCTTTACGCTTTACTCTGTGACATTAGGCATACTAAATTCAATAACCAAATTATCACATGGATAAAAATCAATTTATGTAATAGGTCAGTAGGATTCAATTGCTGACTAGGATATTATGTGAGTCTAAAAGATAAATTTACTACAAACTTCTTATCTGTTAAGATAAAAACAGTTGGGATGGACATGAAAAGAGGAAGATATTCTTTAAGGATATTTTGAAAAATTATCTATAAATTAGATAATACAATAGACTCAAAGGCTAAGGTAACAATGATAGCAGCAGAAAAATAGAAAAGTCCTATCCCTATGCAAAAGATCCAAAGGAATAAGTCCAATACTCGGAAGATAAAAATCAATCGTTCATGGATAGTTAACTTTGCCAACTCTACAAAGATCAATAGGAAAAGTATAATAAAAATTGATGAAGAGGGTAAAATCACCATTAAGCCTCAATTATTAAGAAGCATGAGTATAAGATCAGATTGGGGAGAAAGATCTTCGTCTGCTAAAGAAGAGCTTAAAGAAGATGATACAATTAGCCTGACCAGTGAAATGAGCAGAATAAGTATTGAATCTACAAGACCCAGTGTAGATTGAAGTATGAGTATAGAAAGAAAGGTCATTGGGTACAAAACGAGAACTGTTAGTGAATCAATTTATAAGGATAAATTGGTAAAAAATATGACTATGGAGATACACTATAAAGCTACCAATAAAAATCGTAATAGCATCCATATCCTAATAAAGGTATATTTAAAGGGATATAATAAATATGAACTGTGTGCTTATATAGATATTGGTTGTTCTGTATACTCTGAGAAAAGAACATTATTTTTAGAATTTATGTGGAAAAAAGTTAAGAATTTTTTACAAGTAAGGATAGCTGATAATAGTATTTTGAGCCACAATGAAGCTATAGAAGGGTTATCCATAGAATTAGGAGGAGTTCAATGTATTATATCAATTCTATGTACTACTGATAAACCCTCTTTTGATATGATTATTGGAAATAATTTTTAAATATTATATTCTCCATGCACCCAAATCATAAACCAAGTAATAGTTACAATTAATGGTCACTCAGTCCCTGTTGAAAAATTAAATAAGGCTTACACTCATCAAAAAATTGAATTTACACACAGCCAACGTTGTGAGAGGGTAATACCTGCACAACGAGAGGTAGCACTAACAATCTTGATACTTGAGTTATCTATTAAAAAGCAGATTGCTGAAAACAAAAAAAATTATGCGAAAAACTCTACTATGATAGTCCTCTAAAATTTTGGAATAAAGATAAAACATTTGCTAAAATTACTGTATTAAATCCCAACACTATTATCTAAATTAAACAAATAATGTACACACACTAGGACATCCAAGAGTTTAATAAACAAATCAAAGAACTTCTAGATAAAGAATTAATTAGAAACAGCAAGAGTTCTCACACTAGTCCTACTTTCATGACTAGAAATCATGCTGAGGAAAAAAGGGGAAAAGCTAGAACAGTAATCAATTACAAAAAGCTTAAAGACAATACTGTCTTTGATGGTTACTATATTCCTAACAAAACAGTGCTTTTCAACAGAATTTAAGGAGTCACTTGATTCTCAAAAATAGATTACAAAAGCGGTTATTGGCAGATAAAAATGGATGAGAAAAGTATTCCTTTAGCTGCATTTAGTGCCCCTAAGGACATTATGAGTGGATACCAATGCCATTTGGACTTAAAAATGCAGCCCAAATATTTCAGAGAAGAATGGATAAGATTTTCAAAGACCTTAATCATTATTGTTTACTTTACATTGATGATATCCTTATCTTTTCCAAAATCGTAGAACAACACAAAGATAATGTCTTGACTGTCACCTAAAGATGCATTGATCATGGTATTATACTTGGAAAAAACATACATTTATACTGAATAAGAGATTGAGTTTTTAGGACTAGAGATAAAAGTTGGACAGATTATTATACAAAAATATATTCGGAAAAAAATAGAAAAATTCATGAAAAGATTGAAGATAGAAAGAAGCTAGAAAGGTTTCGTAGATGCCTAACCTATGCTTCAGATTTTGTAATAACCCGAACCTAACCCATATCTATTTATTTAAATTATATTTATTTATTTATTTAATCATATTTATTCATTTAATTAATCATATTTTTAATCACTCATGGTTATTGGTTTAACCAAATCATGTTTATTAATTCAATTACACCTAATTTATTTATTTAGCAAATTACAATTTTGGGTCCCACTTTACATTTCGGGTTTCAATTATCATAAAATCTCAGGTGAATTGATAGTAGGCTTCGATAATTATAATTTAAGAATTTATTATTATTATTATTATTATTATTATTATTATTATTATTATTATTATTATTATTATTATTATTATTATAAACTTGCAAAAATTTAATTTTAAGTTATGAAAATTTAATCGCATATGGTTTACTTCCCTTCCCGGGCCCCAAATCGTAGAAGTCAATCATAATCCAACAAGCTTGATTGACTAACCTAACTAATTACCATGGTTTAAATCTAACCATAGTTAAGAAAAATCCACTTTATGAGGTGAAAATTCAGCCAATTATTTATAAAATATTCCTAACATAGTAAAGGAAGCAAATATCACAACCCATCTTCCTATTTCTCTCTTCTCACTCTCTAGTCACATGGCCAGCCCCTCCCCTCTTAGCTGCTGCTACTGTGTGCCACTGTTCTGACCATTTAAAGGCTGCCACCAGCCACCATAACTACCACCAACCATCTCCCACACCTCACACCTCATACACATCTTGCTTTCAAGTATCAAAGTGAGTAAACCTTAACTTGATCTTAATGTATTTTTGGTTTTATGATTGCTTTAGTTATGATTCATACTCTTGAGATCAAAGTAGATGTTATCATGCAAAATTTATTAATTTTGGGGATATTGATCATAGTGGGGTTGAGCTTGAAGCATGTTAAAGTCAAGATTTTATCATGATCAAGTTAGCTTAAGTCAAGTGATTGATTTGTATTATTTTATATATCATTTTGTAATCTTTAGTCTTAATGGTGATTATGATGATGTTTTCGGTTATTTGGAATGATTTCGAATGAGGATTTAAGTGAAAAAAAGAGGAGAAAGCAAAAATAGTGAGGTCTGAAAATGGCAAAAAACAGGGGTGACTTTGAGATTAAACTGGTAGTGATCAACCCACTGAAAAATTATGATTTTTTGTGGATAGATAGTGTGTTAGCTTTCAAATACCTTTTGAATCACCTTAATCCGAGTTATGTGAAAAATGCCAAAACTACTCTCCCATTTGTTACTATCAAGGTGTTTTCCTTCGTAATTTCATTTATCTCATTGTGGTCTATTTTACTTTTATTTACTTTATATCACACTTAATTACTTTCATTAATTCAGTTTTGAAGTTATATTGGAATACCCAAGTTATGTATACCATTTAATTACTCAATTTCTGTTACACATATTTTTACTTACTCAACTATGTGAGTAAGGATTATTTACTGACTACACATACCTATAATGACATTTATGAAATAGAGTCGAGGCCTACTTATCGTTTCCTGTTATGCATAAATATTATCAAGTTAGAACATATTTATCAAGTCAGATTATATTTATGAAACAGCTGATATTTAACAAGTCAGATGACATTTTTAAAGACTCAAGGTACGTCAATTGCCTATATCTTCAAAAAGTTATAATTCTTAATGAGTTTATCAATGAATCAGTTTATACAGTGATTTGTCATCTAACTTGTGACCCCATCAGTTATCATCTATAGGGCGTCAGCCCATTATTTACTCGCGCGGCTTTAGGCCAACTCTTGATCGGATTGGCAGGTGTACACCTATGTATAGATCATATCATTGCAAGGGGTTCATATCGAGATAATAATGAGCAATTCAGTTTCATATTACTTTTATTTTCATTGTTATTGCGAACTAAATGAATTGCAAAGACGGGTACCCATCAATAGTATTTCTACGCTCATTTTACAATATAAGAATGCATGTACTGAGTTTTTAGCTCACATTTTCGAATTATTTTCATGTTTTCCATTTTACGTGAGGAAGTATCACATGTTTCTCCATTTAGCAACCCCTTCTGGAAGTCATCAGATGCTCACAGTGGATTCAACATAACATGAATGTTGGGATCGGCCTCAAAGTCAAGTTGGATCTATATTCAATACGCTTGTGTAGTATGGAGTTCGAGTTAGCACATGGTATGATTAAGTCGATTGTATTGAAGTTGAGCTATTATGGACTTTCGCCTTGGAGTGTTTCAGTTTAATAGATATTGTGATTGTGAACATGAGTTGCAAGATTAAATGATTTCAGTAAGTCTTGTCCTTATCAGAATGGCGGTAGCGCCTTCTATCATTAAGTCTTCCACTGCAATTTTTCGTAAATCATGTCATTAGCATTTTGGGGGTGTTACAGATTTCATTAAAGATTTGGCTAAACTAAGAAAGTCATTACAATAAAAACTCAAGAAAGATGTGATTTGGACATGGACCACTAACAATTCAAAGATTGTCCAGAACTTCAAAAAGATGTGTAAAAATCTTTCCATTCTTAATTTACCTAATGAATGAGATGATATAATTCTTGAGACAGATGCCAGCCTTGGGCACTGGAGTACCGTACTCAAAATCAAAGAAAGAGAAAAACTTTGCAAATATTACAGTGAAAGTTTTAATAATACAGGATGCAACTATCCCACGATGGAAAAGGAAATCCTTACAATCATAAGGGGAATTGAAAAGTAATTAATTTTTTTAGCTCCTAAACCTTTTCTTATTCAAACTGATTGTATAGGAATACTTAGTTTTGTAAACAAAAAAAAATAAATATCAAATATAGAAGAGTAAGGATGACTCCTACATTGGCAATTATAACTTAACCAGTTTTCCTTCTCTATTGAACATATATAGGGATTAAAAAACTCTGTAGCAGACAGTTTTACTCGAGAACTTGCCAATGGTGATCATCAAAGTCGACCTCCTGCTAGAAAAGGAGGAAATCCATAATGACATGCCATTCTACTAGAATGGGTTTCTCCTTTTAGTAAAATCCTTATTGATAATTTGGAATTCCATAAAAAAGATAGATCACGCTTTGATCTACTATCTTCAGCCTACCTAATAGCCCAAAGATTTTTCCTTATAGAGTTACAAGTTAATTACCTTATATGTCCTTATGATATCTAAGAAAAAATAAGTTCTCATGTTCAAGAAAAAAGGTTCAATGAGTGGTGTGTAGCATGCATCTGTTATTATTATAACGAATTTGGAAGTCTTAGAGTACAATGATCTATTTTTCTGATAAGCCTGGAGTTAGTTGTGTTGGTTTTACAGCCAACTCAATCTCTCCAAATGATCTTCTCATTAAAGCCTGGGAATACGGGATGATAGTTTACTTTATGGAAATCCCAGATCTAAAGTTCTCATTTTTCTCAGCATTAACCAAATTCCAATAATGTACATTCAAAAAGATACATTGGATTCTTACATCTCCTCAAGGTCCAACAAAAATTCCATGCAGTAGACCTCTATATTTGGAGGTACATTGTACACTAATCAAATATGAAAACAGAAAAGTCAAACCAGCCCATTATCTTATTCAAATTGTTGATTACGATGATCTCTATGATCAGCAACAAGACTGGTTTTCAGAACAAGGAGGATTTGTTACTGATCCCACTTTAGCAAGAGCCATCGAATTTTACAACATTTATCATCAAACTTGGGTATTAATTGAACAAGGAAAAACGCTAATGTATTGTGAAAATACTACTTTCGCCTATGACAATGAGTTTAAAGAACAATGAAGGTGGAATGAGCAGTCTCAGAAGATATCTTTGATTATCTGTTTGATGTTGGAGCTAGAAAATTCTTATCAGAAAAAGAAAAGAAATATCTTTTTGAGTTATTCGAGAAATGGGATCCAGAGCATCTTTAATTAGATGAAGGTTTTGATGATTATCCAGATAGTGGTGGCCTAGAAGATATAATTGGAGATGAAGGCATACAGAGTCTCAATAATGATGACTAGTCTTATCAACATTAAAAGTTCTGAAAAAATGGTTGCCCCATTACTGTACTATATTGATAAGTATCAGCTCTGTAAAATAAAGTGTGTACTATAGCCATGTGAAAAATCATTATATACTGTAGCCATTAGGACATCCTATATACCCCCAACCCTCTATAAAAGGAGAGGCTATATATTGAGAAGGGATACGATCATTTGAGCATTCTTCAGCAAAAGAGAATTCGGGATTCTCCATTTCTCTATGAGCTAGCATCTCTGATGATCTTAGTAGTTTAAGTCCCTCTTCAAGCTTTCCATTATAATATTTCCACTTTCAGGTTTTCAATAAAAGAAGTTTCCCAGTATGAAAAGTTATTCAATCAAACCTTGTGTCTTAAATATTATAGTTTCTTGATTAAAGTCTCACTATCTTTTAAAATATAAAACTTAATTAGTGACTACGGTCTAAAGTAGGAAACTAAACAGATCTGTGCTTTGCCTAATCTAAGAAAAGAGTGGTTGAGATTAGCAATCTCTGTAAACTGAAAGCTAGAGGAACGTCAGGATCTAGGGTCGACTAAGTTCAGGTAACAGTCGAGACTCTCTAATTAAGTTTTAATTATTTTTGCTAAGCATGTTGGACCTATAACCACAGAAATTATAATATATAAGATATAGGTAGTAGATTGTGATAACTACTACCAGTAAAGTCATCATAAGAAGTTTAATCAACCATATTTCGTGAAAAAATCCTAAAAATAGCTTATTTGCATAGCTAACCCTTTTCAGGGGCTTTTTTACAATTTTTAAAAGTTTAAGGACCAAAATAATAATAAAAAGTACCAGAAAGTCACTTGTACTAAAGCTGAAGGTACCAAAGTGTTAAGTTTTTCAAAACCTAGTCTGACATGTGAATACGCTAAAACTGGATGTGCTAAAGTGTAAAATTTCCATTTTTAGCTATGCAAAAAATTTGGGCCAAATTTATTTATTGTGGCCCAATTGATTTAGGCTCAAATTGTGGCTCGAAACTTTTGGTGCAATGAAATTAAGCTGATTAACATCATTTGTACCAAATTTTAATTAGCAAAAAGATAGTTTAGGGGCTCAAATATTAGCCAAGTAAATCGAGATAAAATAAAAATTATTTTCAACCAAGTAAAAAGCTAGTCTTCCTCTTTCTATCTCCTCCACACCCTCAGGGCCAACCTTGTTTTCAGCCAGCTCTGCCGCCTATTCCAAGCTGCTGCCACCATGCCCAGCCACCTCCGGCCATCACCCTCACCCCCAACACCACTAGCCACCATCCCCAACTCCTACCACCACCAAACACCACCTCCATCTTCTTATATTCAAGTTTAAGGAAGGTAAAATCTTAACCTAATCTTGTTTGATTTTGGGGTTTCATTTGGATTTGATTATGGATTATGTTATCTTGATATAAACAAGTGTTAATTTGATGTTTTATTGAGTTCGTTAGGCATGGAAACATGTAAGAATTGCGATCATGCATGATCATGCAAGCTTGGTGTTGATATTAATGAACTTTGAGTTTTGGATTTAATTTTGTAATCTTTGGCATGAGAAGTGATTATAATGTTGTGAAAATTGGTTTTGCACGACTTTGACGTAAACATGAAAGGGACATAACCCAGGATTTATGACCACACATGATTTAATTTGATTCTTGAATCAGATATGTTATTTGGATTGAATTAGATGAAATTTTGGATGTTGGATGTGCTGGTAGCTTAAAAATGGTGTTGTGTGAGTTTTACCAAAATTGGTGGATCATGAAAAATCCTATAAATGACCGAAAAAGTTGTTTAGATTGATAATACAAGTAAGCGGGGTTATGGGAGCTGTTTTTGAGAGATGGTGTGAAGAAAACATTGAATATATGTGCATCTAGGGCTAGAAATAGGCCCAAAAACAGGGGTCACTTTGGAAATAAACTAATATTTATTGGAGCACCAAAAAAATGTGATTTTTAGTGGATAGGTCGTCTAATGAGTTATTTTTGAAATGCATATGGAATGACTTCATTTTGAATTTTGTGGAAAACATTAAGACCGATTTACTAAGACTGCGCTGATAAACAGGGTCTGTGCACGATTTTGTTTAAGCTCAATTTCAGAAGCTGT
Source organism: Carnegiea gigantea (assembly GCA_029747015.1). Lineage (NCBI taxonomy): Eukaryota > Viridiplantae > Streptophyta > Magnoliopsida > Caryophyllales > Cactaceae > Carnegiea > Carnegiea gigantea. The sequence goes on along the minus strand of JAKOGI010003025.1, from coordinate 28,088 downwards.
GTTGTAGTAGTTGTGTTTTACACTATAAATGAAAGTATTACGGACCTTCTTAAACTTTTCATATTAGAGTTTTAGGGCTCAATGAAGTCAGGTGTTAAAGATATAAATTTCCTAAAGTAGATCTTGAAATGGTAATAAGATATTGTTAGACTGTGAACTAGAATTTTGGGAGCTTAATCAAAAGTTTAGTAAGTTCAACAACTTTGATTGTGCTTAGAAGTTTAGTCGGGTTGGAAAACCAAGTTAAATAGACATGAGAATGAAACTTGAGAAGTATGGAGAGTAATGACACAAGAACAGTGGTTATCGAGGAAAGCTATGGTGATTTAAGCGGCTATCCTAAACCTAATTGTACCCTTTTGGCCTTAACCTTTTATTATTCAACTCAGAAATATCAAAATTCACATTCTACTTATGACCATTAAAGTCCTTCTTGTATAACCTGAATTATTATATTTTGGTCTTTTTGCTCTAAATTATTCACCTCAAGCTAAAGTACCTGAATTTACCTAGTTTGGAATCACTTTAGTGTTACTTATCTTTTATTAAATTATTTGAATTATGGATGCCTTTTAATTAATAAATTTCTATTAAAGTTTCAAATTGTAAGAGTGAGTGTTGTTTACTAATTTCATATATCTATAATTACATTTCTTAAGCAGAATCATGGCCTAGTCTATCTTTTCCCATTATGCATAAGTATTATCAAATGAGATTGCATTTTTAAGATACCAAGTATGTTGATTGTCTGTATCTTTAAAAATCAGAATGTATTTATCAATGTTATCATGATTTGGTAAGCACATCAATGAATCAATTTATACAGTGATTTATCATCTAATTAGTGACCCCGTCTGTTATCACCTATATGACATGCGCCCTTCAGTTACCCATACAGCCTCCGGCTAGGTCCCCCAATTGGCTCGACATGTGTACACCTATCTATAGATCGAATAAGGGGTTCACTACCAGATAATAACTAGAAATATAGTTTTACATTCATCTCATTCACTATTTTAACTCAAAATTAATTGCAGAGTGGGGCCAACCAATCTTTCAATGATCGCTTTACAGGAATACATGCATTGAGTTTCGGCTCATATTTCGAAATGTTTGTTATATTTTATTTTAAATAGGTGCTTAGTGAACCGCCTTCATGCTAGCAAATCAGCCGAAGATGATAAGTAAGCAAGGGAACCTGGCAGTGTTACAGTTTGACTGTACCCTGCTTGTTTATCAAAGCTTGCCCTTAATTGTTGCAATAGCTTTTCTTCTAGGTCTTAACAATGAAATTTAGAAAATTAAGAATAATTTTGGGCTAATAGGATATGAGTATGCTTCGGCACGGGTCATATTCGGGCCAGCTATACTCGGATTCTGATTTTGTTTGGGTACAATTGAGTCGGATAAGAATCACATTAGTTTTAAACCGGGTACAGTTTGGTTCAGGCTCAGGTTGTTCATGTTTGGTTCACTTTGGGTTAGATCACTATGAATCGAGTTTGAACTGGATCACGTCATTTCGGGTGTCAGTTCGTATATTGGTCCTAGCCATTCGATTCAGATTTTAGGTCTCGGGTTAGTTTTGTTAAGTCTGATTATATATTTGGTAATGCAATGACACAAACAATAACATGGTGGCAATATTAACTAATAACTAAACAATTTTAATCTATCTTTATCTACAGAACAAAAGCTAAGAAGCAAGTAATTAGAATTAATTCAAGCCAAGAAAAAAAAAATGTTCAAGATTGAGACCAGAAATCCTAACCAGCAACCTGCGTCTGCGTGAGTGCATCGCATAGTAGCAGAATCGATGGACAGATGGAAGCTGACGGCGTGCACCGGTTCTGGTGGCCGGTGGAGTTGATGCGCTGGGTCGGCTACTCAATCGACTTTGTTGAGTGGAGGAGAGCCCGAGAAAGATTGAGGGGAGAGAGGGTCTGAGACTGAGAGCGCAAAGAGGCAGAGAGGGCTGAAGTCTCGAAGAGCTGAGGTGAAGTCATGAGGCCTGATGCTTTTGCCAGCCTGTACTCTTTTCCAGTTTTAATATGCTAGTAGCAAAGTTGCAAAATTAGGCCAGTCCACTTCACATGTAAAAGCATTCAACGCTTTTTTAGGGTGTCCACGCATATTATTTTCAAAAACCTCAAATTAGGTAGTTAGAGATTTTTTTGGAGCGAGGAGTATCCATGAATACCCTAAGGTTGGCCATAGATCTACCCATGATTTTCAGTATTATATCATTGAGCACTCATGGGGCGGTGGCTAGATTTATTTATTTATTTGGATACAAAACATCCAAAGATTTCAACAATCTGCACAAAGTTTAGATCTACAAAATTCATCCTTATCTGAATTTTTGGAAAATGTAGTGAAGAAAAAAGAATGCCAGGGGGGTTATTAGTGGTGTTCAAAACAATCCGAAGCCAATAACTTGAACCAAAAAACCGTGACCCGACCCAAAGTTTTGGGTACCCAACCCAAATTTTCAAAAAATTCAGTTTGGGTATTCTTTTCGGGTACGGTTCGAAGATTTTGCCAATTCGGGTACTCGAAAACTTTTTTTAAAAAAAAATATTTCTTTTGTTGCATGGATGATGTATAGGACAGTAGGAGAGAGACATGCAAGGTTCGATCGAAGCCATGTGATCTTATGTTTATAGTATGCTTCTATCCAAGTGCCCAGATTTTTTTTTTTTAAATAAAATAAACGAAATATGCTCCATTATATTGCACAAACCTGGGAAGCTACTAAGTTTGTGAAATTCCTTACACACTTCCACTAATTAAAGAAATTACAATTGTTATAATTGGGTAACTAAGTGTTAGGCCTAATGACGCGTGGCAAAATGGCAACCAAAAAAAAACTGAAAGCAAAAAAAAGGAAAACATAATTTAGGTTATTGGGTAACTGGAAACCCGAACTGACACTTTCGGGTAACCAAAAATTTTAGTTCAGTTTCAGTTCGAGGGATGGCCGACCCGAACTTTCGGTTACCTAAACTGAAAATGATTTTGGTTCGGATACCCAATCCATGAACACCCCAACCGGATCACAAGATCAGTTTATATCAGACGAAAAGTAAAGCAGCAAAGCTAGCATCTCCCAATTTGTCAGGCAATAACAACAGATACTGCCAATTTAGTTGACGAAGCTTGTAAATGTCATCCTAAGCACGGTCAATGTAGCTTCTCTCACAAACTATTAGTAACAACAGAAAAGTCCCTGAGAAGAAAAACCTCACAACTGGATTCCTAATGTAAGATGGATTGTAGAGCGCGATGATGAAGATGAGCACGACTGCCAAGAAGATCGACCCAATGCCCAAAACCACATAGGACAGCCATGGTTGATTACTTAACACAACATGTACACCCATCATGAATGCCAACGACATCATGGCAAGAGAGAACCCCAGCACAGGCAATGCAAATTTAAGAGACACAAAGACGAGCTTCAGGTCTCCCAAATGCGCCCAGATAAGAGTCACGACGGCGAGTATGGAGCTGTACATGGCGGCTGTGTTGCATATCACAAACACTTGGAATGCCCATTTATGGGCCAGAACTGTCATGCCTATTTGTGGTCCATCCTGTTTATATCCACCTGGAAGGGTGAACCCAGCTGCAAAGGTCACTGTGGCCACCAGCGTGGCCACCAGCAGGAGGGTGTCAATCCTGTCCTTGTAGCTATCCAGTTGTCTCTTGCCATTTTCTTTCTTCCTTTGCTTTCTTTGCCCTTTGTTTTGATACCTCTCCTCCTCCTCCTCCTTCTTCTGCACGTAACTCTTCCTTGTTGATTGTGAGCTTTGAGGTGCATCAATGTATCTTAGGGCCATCCAAGTCAGCCGCTGCAAAAATAATTAGAATGATATTTGATTGGTTCAGCCTTCAGGCACAGGATGAAAAAATCAGCTCTGTTTTATTTGTTGAAGTCTTTTTTCCATACCATATGCCAAAGCAAAATAATAAGGTTTAATGCATCTTATATGGTGAGATGATCAAGATGGCTTAGCAATGCCTACCAAATGGGACTCAGTCTCAGTTAGTTGAGCTCATAGTGAGTCAAATTATTGACACTATTTGGATAATCACAAGAAAATATCAGAAATGTAACAGTTCATTTCACTTGGCTCATTTTGGATATAAGTTGCTGGTTAAAGTCTGTCAGTTATTGTCCAAATTATATTACATTATTATTGGTCTAAAGGTGAAGTCCAATTCAAGGTCTCTCAATAAGCTTTTTATATATGCATCAATTTCACAGAGAGGCAAACGAATTGTGATTGTGGTGCTCTTTGAGAAGCATGGTGATTGGTGACTAGAACTTCAGACATTGATGGTCTTACTATAAAAGCTTCATTTTTGTATCTTAATTGTGAAGTGGCTTGAGCTTGCATATATTTCATCATGATAATGTGCAAATGCATCAATTTAGAGACTTTTCGTCTGTCAATCCTATATTTGTTTCAAAGAAAGGAATTAATCAAGGAGAGTAAGTCTAAAGCATGCTTAAGACATACTGCTTCGAACGTAGGGTTGGACCCAGCATGGATCTCAGCCACATCGAGAGCCGTCAACCCATCCTTGTTCTTCACCTCTAGCTTCACTCTCCTTTCCCGTGTCAGAATGTAGACCACCCGAGGTTGGAAACCAAATGTCGCCGAATGCAGGGGAGTATTACCATCTTCGTCTTTCATATTGATCAGCCTCTCAAGCTCCTGCACTTTCAGCATATAAGAGACTGCATCAGATTTGCCGCTCCCAGCTGCAACGTGGAGAATGTTCTGGCCTTTTCTGTTGTGCAACAGCTTGGTACTGTGAAGTGCTTTGATCACCTTAATGTGTCCCCCACTTGCTGCCTTGTGAATTGGGAAGGAGCCTTCTTCATCATTGTCCCATTTGTATGCACTGTCAGGGAATTCCTTAAGCAAATATTGAACCCCATTGAGGTAACCTTTGAAGGCTGCATAAGACAGTGGCGTTCTGCCATATTCGTCATATGCTCCAGTTAGATTTCCAAAGTTCTCTAGGATCTCGGTCAGAATTTCTGCACATGTTCCCAGAAACAACAAAAGCTCAAGGAGATTGAATGCTAAATAGCACCAGTATTCCACTCAAAACAGAAAAATATGAAAACACAGCCAAAGACTTGTATTCTATTCCTCACTTCTTTGGAAAAGGGAAGCTGAAGCCCAAAAATAAGGTCCTAGCCACATTGCGAGGTTCAGTACCTGACAACTACTAAACTGCAAATGGTCAATGATCCAAATTCTAGGTTTGATGCACCAGAATGCAATTTTAAGTTTTCTTAGGCGAACAGGTCATCTGGGTCAGATTAAATTTGAATCAGATGAAAACAAAATTATGGATAGTGCCATTCTAACCGGGATCATTTAGCATTCACATATGCCTCGGGTTTCTCCAATAAGCTTTTTTTCAAGAAAAGGCAATCAATATTAATCAAGCAAAACTTGAACATGCTTAATTTCAATTAGCCCAATTCACAACAAAACCAAAGTCGGTTCGCCTTGTCTTGAGTTATTTATTTAGGTAAAAAATGTACGAGTTAGTTTTTACTTTTTACAGCAAGGCAAGCTGACACATAGGCCCTAGAAAGTCATCTTCCTATCTATATATATATATATTTCTAGAACATCAGCATGGCATCTCCATCGGAGTAACAGACAAACGAACATCAATAAAGAATTCCATATGCTGTTACCTAAATTCTGGGCATCAATGGCTGCATGAACAACTGACTTGCCTCGTAGCAGAGCATCCTGCGCGTCTTCCTTCCGCGATATTGTCAACGCGACCATTCGCTTGACAAGATCCCGGTACCCAGCTTTGACAGCCAAATAAAGGGGAGAAACCATCTTCTTACTCAACTGATAACACGCCTCAGCATGTTGGTTCACCAAATACCAAGCAATTTCTTCTTGATTATTCTCCAATCCAATATGAAGCGGTGTATTCCCTTCATTGTTTCCAATTCCTAACAACTTTGCATTGACATCCTTCTCCCCAGAATCATAATTCATCCAATCAGTCAGAGCCTTGAGACATTCCAGATTCCCCGCCTTTGCCGCTGAATGAAACGCAAGGTCACCCTTGGAGTTCTTCCACTTAATGATATCTTTCGAAAACGGAAGAATATCAGAAATCAGTTTAGCATGCGATGAATTCGCAGCTGCAATGTGAAGAACTGAGCTATTGTCTGCGGGAGATTTGAGCTCCCAGAAGTTGACTTCTAGGGCTAGAAGTTCCTCCTTGTTGCCATTGACGAGGTGTCTGAGTAGAATTGGCTCGATTGGTAGTGACCTAGACTCGGAAAAATGGGGAATTTCTTCCATGGATGATCGAGTTCCGAAGCTCGAGTTGTTGCTGGTTCGGAGAGAGCGTCGGTTGCTGTTGCTGTTGTTGTTGTTGGCTTCTTTGACCAACTCAATGATGCGCGCAATGTCGTCGTCGTTATTAGGGATCACCGGCGCCGCCGCCTCAGCCTCTGCCGCTGGTGATAGAGTGGCGCCGCCGTCGATGGAGGACGACGAAGAAGCCGCGGCGATGCGAATGCTGGATGAGTCATGAGCCATGGATGTTGAAGCAGATGACTGGTGGCTGAGCTTATCTCCTTGTCATGGATAGAGATGCTCATTCTGCTGAATGATTTTTGATGGTTCAGTTGGTAAACTTTTTGAGTCAACGTACGATTGTACGAACTCTTGTGTTACTCCGAAATTTCACTGCAGCTTCTTCAGCCAATGAAAAGAAAAACAAAATTACTACAGCTTCGAAAACATCCGCACTTTCTCCCACCACTGCCCGGTAATGTCAAATGCAAATCACAAATCAGCTCAATTGTAAAGGCCCTGTTAGCTAATTATATTAATTATCAGTTATTAATTAATTATATTAGTTATTTAATTCAATTGATTATATTAGATGTTTATAAAAAAGTATTTAGTAAAGTCAGCTGTTTTTAATAAAGTTATTTGATAAAATTTTACTTATGCCTATTATTCAATTTCATTATTTTTCTAACAAAATAATTTTTCATTGGATATTTATTTTTCTTTTCTATATGAATTATGAATTAAGACTTATGTGATATATAAAATTACATTTATACTTTTTCCTAATTTTAGTACTTATTATCAAAATATCTTTTTAATGTTAAATGTTTTCTTTTTTAATAGTAATTGAAATTATGTGACATAAAAAATATTTATATATCATGCAAGACTAACTAACATAAATTATTTGTTAAATTAAGAAAGCGTTAAAAGTTAAAGCCATTATCTTCAATATCATGACCATCAACAACTCTTGTCCCAAAAGAAAAAAATAAATTGAAAAATTTAAAGTATATGCATCCAATATTCGGGAATATCATTTGTGAATGACATTTAATGTAAATTTGTTCAAATTATAAGTTTACTATGGTCATTGTAATAGTAAACATCAAAAAATTCTTTGAAAAAGCTACCCCAAAGAGTTTTTTGTAAAAGAGCTTTTTAGGTGTAAAAAGCTAATCAATCAAACATTCAAAGAGCTTTTTGATCAGAGTCAAACAACTAATACCTCAAAAAGCTCTTTTTGCACCAAAAAAACTCTTTATCAAACATGGCCAAAATTGCAGAAGAAAACAATGAAATCAACCTAGCGCACACAGCAAACTAGGTCCACGCTCCAAATGAGCAAAGCATCAGCTTGTGCACTGGAGCGATGATCGGCAACTAGTAATGGAAGTATTAATCCTGTGTGCCATTCCTCATCTAGCTAATAAGTCCTCTATTTTTATTTTATTTTTAAACTTTTTCAAAGGGAGGCTTCCTTTCATATATATATATATATATATATATATATATATATATATATATAAATAAATACAATACATACATATATATATATATATATATATATATATATATATATATATATATATATATATACATACACACACACACGCGCGCGCACACACACACACGCACATACTTAGGTAGGATGAGATTTTGTATAGGATGAGCATGTAGAGACGTTGTCTGTTTCTCCCTCAGAGTTGATCAGCAAAGAGAGTATTGATGATCATTAAAACTAAAATTATTGATAACTGAAACTAAAACTATTGATTACCAAACATATCTATCACAGATTCGTTGATAATATATGTTTTTGCATATGATATTAGCTAGTGATCAATAGATTTTCTCGTAGCAATCGTGGGAGTTATATATGTTTGGTAATTGTGTGTATCATCAATATGAGTAGAATGTATATTTATATAGTGATCTTGAAATTACGATTTGTGATCATTATAAATATATCTGTTGATCATAATCTACACATTCAATTTGTAGTTAGGTGATTTTTTTTTTGTAAGTTCAGCTTCATTTTCATCAAAATTCATATTATAAGTTTTTTATTTTGCAATATTAGTTAGTGATTAGTAGATCTAGTTTAGTGATCATCAGAATTATATTTATGATAAATTGATCTATCTATAGTGATTATAATGAATGTATTTGTTGATCATAAATTACACACCCAATTCTAGTCAGGCGAGCTTTATTTGTTGCAATTTCAACTCTATTTTCATGGAAAGTCATCATATATGTTCGTCTCTATGTTATTAGCTAGTGATCAATAGATCAGTTTTAGTGATTATTAGAATTATGTTTGATGATCAATTGATCTATCTATGGTGATCATTATAAATATGTTAGTTGATCACAAACCATATCCTCAATTATAGTTAGGAGAGCTTTATTTTTTTTTATGTATTTGAGTTTCACTTTCATTAAAAAATCATAAGATATGTCTTTACTTATAGTCCTAATTAGTGTTCAATAATTTTGTTTCAGTGATCATTAGTACATTGTTTGGTTATCAATGCTCGGTGAGCGGCAGACAACACCTCCATGCGCCTATCCTACTCATCGTACATAGTAGCTCATCCTACCTGAGTAGCTCACACACACACACACACACACACACACACACACACACACACAAGTGTTTTGACCTGTGCATTGCACAAACTGTAACTAAATCACTTGCATATATAGCATACCTACCGTGATCGATTATATATAGAGTTTCAAATTTTAAAATAAATTATCATATTTGGTTGAAAATGATCATATTTGCTATTTTTTTTTCTTGAAAATTGAAAATCATGTTGAAAGGAAATATATGGGAGTAACAGAGAAGTCATACATCAAATTTTTACAATTAGACTCTGGTACAATTCTTTTCCTTCTAACTATCTGTAGTAATATTGTAATGGCCTGAACCTAAGACTCATGATAATTACCTTAAATTATCTTAATAACCAATTAATCAAGCTGGGTGCCGCATTTTAATTTAGCATTTTATGTATATGTATGTTCATTTGTACATTGCAGGTTGAAACAACGATGTTACCTCAAAATGGACCTGGTAATGCTCCTTAATAATTCATTCCAGTGCTAATAAATATTCAAATGCCCCTAAAAAAATTAGCCCAATTATCAAAGGCTAAATGAAAAACGATGATGATAATAATAAGCAAACAAGTATAGGAACCAAGTAATAATAATAATAATAAAAGTTATGTGTATATAAAAAGAGAGTGATGCATTACTCAAAAATGAAAATATTTCGGCCAAACTTTGCACCTAAAGGATATATAATTTCATTTATTAATTTTAGCTAAAAATAATATTTCAATTATCTATATTTATTATAATAATAATAATAATAATAATAATAATAATAATAATAATAATAATAATAATAATAATAATAATAATAATAATAATAGAAGGGGTTGGATAAAGATGAATAATTCTAGAAAATGATTAAGTGTGCATTAATAAGAGGATACAAAAAAAAGGGGGAAAAACAAATTAATTAAAGCCTAAACTAAATAACCCAAAAGCAAAACATTAAACCCAACCCGCCAAAAATTTCCTCTGCCACCCGACAGAACCCTACCTCACTGTCCAGAAAACCGGCCCCCTCCCCTATTTTGCTGTTCGCCCCCTCCGTGCACTGATCACCGACCGTTCGACGCCACACCACCACCACCGCCAATGTTACCTGTTCTCGCCAGCCAGTGCCGCGACCAACTGCCCCCTTTCTCTATCTCTTTGAGTGAATTCAAGTGGGCGAAAGGTGTGAAGCCCTAAACCCATACATTTGAGTTTCATGTGTTAATGATAGATTTTTGGATTAAATGATGTATTTAACTTTTGTGAATATCAATTGATGACTCTCTTGAATTTTGGTTGTGCAATTGGATGGATGAAATGAGGTCAGGGATGAACATGGCATTAAGGGGGAGATGTTTGCTGATAAAGTTGGGCTTGATGATATTATTTTGATGAGGTTGAGATGATTTTGGTGCTTTCTAAAATGAAATCAAAATAAAAATTATGTTGGATGGATGAGTTGGGATTAAGAGATTGAAAAATTAGGGTTTAGGGTTTGAATAATGTTTAAGTTGATTTTGTTGAGTTATTAGTATTTAAATGAGTTAAGTGATGATTACATAGAAAAAAACATACATGTACATATGTTAAGGGTAATGTGGGTGTATACTTTGATTATGACTAGCTGATTAGGAGTTGTGACTTAATTAAAAATACATGCTTAATTGTGGTTTGTATGGTCGTTAAGTGAGTTACAATGGGTGTTTGAATAGAGTTAGTGAGAATTTGGTTCTAAAAGTTTCGATAGAAGGGGTGTGTGTGTGTCATTGACATAACTTGGTGATTTAGGGGTTGGATGTTTGGTTAAGCCTAATTAGGATTGCCTTAATGATGTATAAGTGGGTCTTTAGTAATAATTGGATAAAAGGGAAGAGACATGTTCATGTGTATGGTGTTGTGTTATGAGTATGTGGCAAAAGTAATTGTTAAGTAAGGGGGGGAAGAAAGGAATAAGCAGTTTTGTGAGTTGAAATAACTAACACAATATGTCTTTGTGGGTTATTTCACTAATAATAATTGCATGATTGGGACTCAACTTAAACCTGAAACTAAGCTCATAAAGTCGCCTTAAACTGTATCGTAAACCAAAGTTTAATGGCCAACCGTGATTCGTTAAAGAGGAAAATGATAGCCATAATAATTTCATTAATAATAATTATGGTAAAGATAAGATGGGCATAACAATAATAATCATAATAATAAGAATATTAACAATAATAATGATTGTTGACATCATTAATAACAAACTCAGATAAGTCACACCATTATGTCACTATAACACGGGTTAAAAGATTGTTAGTCGTGGGAAGGAGAGGAACAAAAACAAAATAAAATGGAATGCAATTAATTTAATAATAATGGCTAAACTAATAATAAAAAGAGAAGTCAAGAGAATTTAAATCATGCATTGAACCAAGAAATTTGCTAAAATTTCTTAATCTCGCACTAATTAAGAAAGTGACATCTGTGGAGCAGCAGTGAGACCACTGCTGTTGCTTCAAGCTGCTAGCAAGTAATTTTCACTAAAACGAAGAGAAATTTCAAAGACCAGGTATGTACGTTGCCTGTGCTTTTCGAAAACTCACATGTTTCTCAAACTATACAAATCAATATAATATTCATATAAAGAATCAGTTTATGTAATATTTTATCACATAAGCAAGTGCCCATCAATTATCAATCTTCAGGGCTTTTGCCCTTTAATTTATTCGCGCGGCTGCAACTCAGGCTTTTCAATCGGCCTGGGAAGTCTGCACCTATCTCAAGATCGCTGCAGACATCAATAAGGGGTCCACTTCCAGATAATAACTAGCAAATCAGTTTTACTCATATACTCTCTCTTTCCTGTTTGCAAAACAAAATGTTTTGAAATGCGGGCGCCCAAGTAATTAAACTAAAAGCTTATTTTACGGCATGAGGATGTTCGTGCTAAACTTCGACTCATATTTTGAATGCTTTCATGTTTTCTGTTTTAGGCAAGGAGTCAGTAAACAGTCCTCCCACTGACAAACCAACAGGTAGCAAGAAATGAAAGGGCATTGCAATTCTGTTTGTTGAAGATTCACTAGCCAAACTCTCACAATGATTTATAGGCTAGCACTCCTAAGAACCTGATGGTTGTATATTCCTTTGAATGTTACGTTTGTTAATATTTGGTAAACATACCTTGAGTTATTATGCTTGCCAGAAACTTTATAAATGGTTCAGCGTGCGTTATTTCACTTATTTGATGAAACGGTTAATTAAATGAGCAACGCGATGATACAGGTAATTTCAGTTAGCCTTATTCTGTTATAGAACGGTGGTAATACATCTAATCAAAAGACTTTCGCTGCTAATCAATAATTTATGAGTAATTAGGTTGGACTAATTAGGTATTAGGAATTGGGGACGTTACAAATATAGAGACCTTTATGTCTAATTTAAAAAAGATTATGAATGGTATGATTCTTAAAGAACAAAAGTGAGGCTAAAATTGAGTTGGAGATACTATATGGTGGTGAATGTTGTCCTTTATTCTTTAATATAAATATATATTAACATCTTTGGTTCTTTATATGAAACTCTCCAATAGGTAGCATATCCGAATAGAAACATTTCCCCAAAAAAATGCATTTAGTTCATTCTAGGGGCCCACAAAAAAAAGATTTGTCTTCTTTTAAGGTTTTAAAAGCTAGCTCATGTCTTACAGTTTAATGTATTCCTTTCAGATAACACCAATACATGCCTACAATATTTTTTTCTTAAACTTATTTTAAAAGACTCTTCATTGAAAAAGAGATAAACAAATACCACATGAAAACTATATATATTTTTATTAATAACAAAGCATTAATAACAACTTAAATAAATAGATCTATATATTGAGTGAAACCCAAGAATAATTTTGAATATACACAATGTAAAAAACAAAAGTACTCAACAGCTAAGTTAGATATTAAAATAGAGGAGGATAAAGGTTAATAAATTATTTCTAATTTATTTATATAAATAAAATAGATATTTAATTTCAACATCTTCACTATGTTATTCGGTCTCCATCTTACTTATCAAAAATAGAAATAACCTACGACACCTCTTTATTTAGCCATCAAAACTAAATAGAAACCAAAAATTTTAATTTGTGTCATATAAGGCCTTGATCAATTAACACTGAGTAAATTACAAAATCAAAAGACAAAACCCACTTGAAGTAACTAATAAAATCGAATGTTACCTTGCATTGTTTGTTAGCTAATAGTAATAACCTATCTAAAAGAAATTACAAAAAAAGAAGAATGAATAAATATATGAGGTACATGACGGGGGAAATGGATGCAAATAATTAAAAAAAATAAAAATAGATATGAGAGAAGAACAAAGCAGAGTAGGAGGAGAAAAAATGAAGTAGTGAATGACCATAACTTAGTAACAGGTGATTACCTTTTATATTGAATATTCCATCTATTAACATTTAATTCTTAGCTATATATTTAGACATTTGATTTATCTGCATTATTAATAACTTTTTTAATATTATAATATCTTAGACTTTTGATTTGTCTTGCATAATTGTATATAGTTACAAAATTTTTGCTGATACTATTAACATCATTTTATTAATGTTACATTATTTACTTTTTCTGTTAATAACAATTTAAATGAAGGATTTAGTGGTGGAAGATGAAGTGATCAATTTTTTATTCCAACTGCTTAGATATTGATACTAACTGACTAAGCTAATTAATAAAATAAATGTACATGTATAACTAATTCATATGCATCAAACAGAAATTCTAGTCATTTAATATTCTTCATCCATAGACCTTCAAACCCCATCCCCAAACCCATATATATATATATATATATATATATGTGTGTGTGTGTGTGTGTGTGTGTGTGTGTAGATATGGATATAGATATAGATATACATATGTGTGTGTATGTGTGTGTGTTTGTATGTATGTATATATATATATATATATATATATATATATATATATATATATATATATATATTGTGTGTGTGTATCGGATAGAGGAAACATATGATTGACATGTTTATTTGGAGTGCTACATATGATGCTTAGTTGGAATAACATATTATATAATGTGCTTAATCATGTTAGATTTAAATTAATGAAGCAACGGTATATTCATTTTGTGATTAATAATTGGTCAAATTGTATCTAAAAACTAATTTGGTTCCTATAACAAAATCTCTTTTCATTTTGTGAGGGATGCCCAACATTTTTTTGGGACCTGTGAAACAATATACAATCTTCAGAAATTTTTAAAATTGTGATTTTACATTTATGGGAAAAAGAAGGGAGAAAGTAAAATGAAAGTTAATGAGTCAAATGGAAGAAAATAAAATTATGATCATCAAAAATGGTATTTACAAAGGGAGGGAAAACTTTTTATTTTGAAAAATTAATTTTGTTTAATTTTAGTGAATATATGGAACAACGTCACCTTATGCTAAAATGTTGTGTAATTTTTTTTTTTTCGTTCTTGCTTTCATAAGATACGAGAATCATGAGTTTTATGCATACATAGGTCTCCAACAACCACGTATATGTAACATATCTATATGTACCTGATTCAGCCTAATCGGAGGACCCTGATGGGGGCCCTACAATTACACGAGTGGACCTAAGCCCTATGGTCGTTCTTTAACCTTGATGGGCCCAGGGGGGTTACCCATCTCCAAGCCCATTGACGGTGCATCACGTTTTAAGTTACGAGTTTGCCCTTAGTTACAGAGTGACCTATCTAACTTGAACATCAAAGAGGCATTCCCTGGATCCCCATCCAGGGTGACCTTTTTCCAGATTGGCGTTCACTGGAAGGATTTTCGGACGCAAAGCCCTTATCATCACGTAAGTCCACTCTCACCTCACGCCATCCTTGGAGAGTATCTTGTCTCGAAAAAGATTTAGCGCTGTCCATGAGGAAAGAGCAGTGACCGATGGTAGTAAACGATGCCACTCGGCGTGCACCCAGAGATATAAGGCCCATATGATTGATGCCCCAGCAGCTCATGAAGTGCAGGATGCCTCGGAAAGCTCACAGGCGACTCTTCACTCGGTCGGACAGCAACCACCTGAAAGGGAAGCGTATGTTACTGTAGACGCGCAAAAGAACTTTATGACCACCATGACCGACACCTTCTTACAACAAGTGACCGAGCAAGTAAAGAAGACTATGGAAGCCGTGAGTTCCGTGGGACCGTTGCCTATGTTTGACTAAGTGCCTACTGCGGGATGCGAGCCGTCCCATTGGTATGTCCCTACTGGGTCATTGCTTAGAGTTGATGACATGTAAGAGATTGCTCAGCATGGGGTAAAGGAACGGTCTCACGAGGAGAATCATAGTCGGACGGCTGGGATAGATGCATGACACCGTCCGACAGATCATCCGAGCCCGACAGGCCCTTCAGGCAGCTCAAGGCGAGTCGACGAACTCAGTACCCGCATCCACACTATACACTGCCTATTCCTGGCGTACGACCTGGTTTGAAGAACAGGAGCAGACCTCGAGCCCTCATGGAGAAATCACTAGGAAGGGATGCACCCCAGAGTGGCCCTTTGCATGGGAACACAAGTGCAGCCCATCCGCTCATGACCCTCAGGATCACAGGCGAGGTTTGCCTAGAGCTGGCCGGTCCAAGCACAGCTTGCCAAGGGCCGACCTCCATCGTTGGAGTTCGTTGGTGGTCGAAGTTGAACGGCAGCCTGTGACCCCTGTCAAGTTGTCAGGGATAGGAGCACGACTGGGTTGATACCCTTTAATACGCCCTTCAGCACTAAGGTGATCAATGCACCAAGGTTGGGGAAGGTAAAGATACCTAAGGCATAGTAAAGCTGGAATGCAAACAATGAAATGACACGTGGTGGGATGCTTTTTTTTTTTAAAAAAAAAAAAGAGAGAGAGAAGAAAGGAGAGTCAAAAAGTAATTAGCCACACGAAGAGGCCAGGGATCCTATAGTGGCCTAGCTCGACCCTCAGCTGTTCACTGCACCTTTAGCCCCCAAAGGTTTACGAGTCCTTATCACGACCCTTAGCTATTTGCTACAGCTTCAGCCCTAAGGGGCTAAGGGTTTCATGGCATTACCCTTAGTCGTTCGCCAAACCTTTAGCCTCAAGGGCCTAGGGGTCTCATGGCACGACCCTTGGCCGTTCGCTACACCTTTAGCCCCCAAGGGGTTAAGGGTCTCATCGCACAGCCCTCGATCGTTCACTACACTTTTAGCCCACAGGGGCTAAGGGTCCTATGGCACGACTCTTGATCATTAGCTACACCTTTAGCCCCCAGGGGATAAGGGTTTGATGGCACTATCCTCGACCATTTGCCTTAGCCTCAATGGGCTAAGGGTCTCATAGCACAGCTCTCGGCCGATCACTACGCGTTTAGCCCTGAGGGAAAAAGTGTCTCATGACAAGACCTTCAGTCATTCGCTGCGCCTTTAGTTCCTATGAGGCTAGGGGTCCTCTGGAATGGTCCTTGGCCGCTCGCTGCACTTTTAGCTCCTAAGAGGCAAAGGGTCTCTTGGCAATATCCTCGACCGTTCACTAAGAGGTTAGCCCCCAAGGGGCTAATGGTCTTATGACACGGTCCTCGACCGTTCACTACAACTGTCTAAAATAAGGGCTAAGGGCTTTACCGAACAGTCCTTGGTCATGCATGATACCTGGAAATCACCCGGCATCGAGGTACTATCTTAGATAGAGCATAAGAACATAGACCGTAGATAGCCCAAGAGGTAGAAAAAGTCACTTCATTACAGTCATGGGGGAATTACAATGCGGATATACAAACATCGACGTAACCAAAGTTGGCCCCAAAAAAGGGAGTCTACAGAAGTGCTAGAGGCCGCCACTATTCCCCGTCACTGGATGCGGTGGGAGTGGCTTTGGACGCAATGCTTTTCTCCCGACCACTCATGGGCCCCGGGGCTACTCCTAGGACCCCAGAGCCAGGCTACTAGGCTGACAGGATGTGACGCCTATGAATCCAGAGCCAGGGTTCGAATGTAAACCACCGAATATTCGTGAGGGCGGACTTCAGAACTAGTACCATGTTCCTGTCAAGTATGCCCAGCTCTAGAGCATCATTAACCACCATTGCATAGAAGATGGTATGAACCAGCTCGGGAACTTGGAAGTCGCGGGTGGCCTTCGTGGTGTCATGACGAACGAAATTAGGGCACAGTTCCCAATAATGCTCAGGTAACGGCTGCAGTGGGGGCACGATACCCTGTAGGTGTAAAGTGAAGGCCTCTTAAATGTGGAGGACCATCTCCTCTGTGTTAAGATAGTAAGGAACAATCATGTTAAAGGATCTTTCTAATAAGTGAGAGACAGATAAACAACTCACCTGAAGTCCCATAAAATAGCTCCTTTATAATGAAGAAAAAGGGATGTCCCAAGTACTCCACACAGTCCTCGGGAATGGTGACACCTTGGGAAATCACCCTGGCTCTAAACTTGAGGTCCAGGTGTTAATGGATGGTAGGAGTTCAAAACTGTGAGGTGACCTCAAATATGCAGATAGTAGTTCTTCCTCATACTTACTCCACATTCCACCTACCCGCCCCATTGCGATGGGCGCGCAGGCAGAATGTGAGGGGTTAAGTAATTCGACCTAATCAGAGGACCCTGATGATGGCCTCACGATTGCACAAGTGGGCCTAAGCCTTGTGGTCATTCTTTAGCCTTCACGGGCCTGGGTGGAGTTACTCATCTCCACGCCCATTACGGGTACATCATGTTTTAAGTTATGAGTTTGCCCCTAGCCACATGGACTATTAATACCAACCTATCCAGCTCGAAAAAGGTAAGTGATATCAACAAAACCTAACCATCCGAAAAGCACTGAATGCTTAGAACCCTCGTCTAGAAAGATATCATTTTTCTCGAAAAATATCCGACCTTTTGTCATTTATTGTTGCTGTTTTGTCTGTTCCCCTGGACCCCACACTAACTTGATCATGGGAGAGGCATTCCTTGGATTCCCATCCAGGGTAGACTTTTTTTACAGGATTGGCGCTCATTGAAAGAATTATCAGACGCAAAGCCTCTTTCATCACGTAGGCTCGCTTTTACCTCACGTCATCCTTGAAGAGCAG
>JAKOGI010003025.1:0-5000 GCA_029747015.1 Carnegiea gigantea | reverse complement strand
TCAAAAAATATAATGATGAAAATTCCTTCATGTTGGCCATTCTCAAATTGAACGGGTGTATCTCACTATGGTATGAGCACTTGAAGAAAAATAGGGCTAAGGAAACCAAATTTAAAATCAAAACTTAGTCCAAGATCAAAAAGTATATGGACAAGGGATTCCTACCCCCTTTTTACAAGTAAGAACTCTGCCTCATATTATCTCTCTCAACTGAGAGAATCTAAAGGTAGAAGAGTGCAGTAGGGAGTTTGAAAAACTCAAAACCGGGGTTGACTTGGATGAAGAACCTAAACTCAAAATTGCTAGGTTCATTAAGAAGTTATCTCTTAGTATTTCTAACAAGATAAATCTACAACCTAACTTATCTTTTGAGGATGTGTGCCACCTAGCTATCAAAGTGAAAAAGAAACTTAAGGGTCAACAACCCTATCAAATCAAATCTATTCACCCTCAAGCAACCCCAAGGGTTATTCCTCATATAATAAAGTTGACACTACCCCTACACCCATCAAAGCCCCTGACAAGGGTAAAGGGATTGCTAGTGAACCATTAAAGAGGTTGGAGGGTAAGAAGTGCTTCAAATGCCATGGTTATGGACACTTCCAAGTGCATTATCCTCACCAGAGAACTCTTTCCATTAGAGAAGTGGAAGAAATCCAAGATATTGAGGAAGCAACTAGTGAAGAGAAATTTGAAAATGAGGAACATGCTTTGGTCACTCCAGATGTGGGTGAACTATTGGTAATTCTAAGAGTATTCCATTTCAAAGAAGTTCTTTATGAACCAAGGCAAATAAAGCAAATTTTCCACACCAGGTGCACTATTGAAAGCAAAGTGTGTGAGCTCATTATCGATGGAGGAAGTTACACCAATGTAGCTTTTATCACACTCATTTACAAGCTTCAACTATCCACTAAGGTGCATCCTACCCTATATACTCTTCAATGGCTTAAGCAAAGAAGTGAGGTAACTGTTTATAAGCAAGCTCTTATTATATTTTTGGTTGGTTCATGTTATGGTGAGGTACTATGTGATGTCTTTCTAATGGATCCATGCTACTTGTTACTTGGTAGACCTTGGTTTTCTGATAATCATATGATTCATGATGGACATGTCAATACATATACGTTTACACACAAGGGTCGTAATCTTACTTTGACCCCTATACCCCCACATAAGCCCTCAAATTTAAATAAGGGAAGAGAAGTGGCAAAAGCCTATTAATGAGTGAAAAACATTTGGAGAGAGCAATTAGTAAGAGCAAGCCTTTATTTTCCTCATTTGTGGTAGAATCAAACACATGTGAGGAAGTGAAACCCATGCATCCTCTAGTGTAATCACTTTTGAGAGAGTCTATGGATGTATTTCCCAATGATTCACCCTAAGGGATCCCTTTTTTGAGAGGAATTGAGCACTAAGTTGATCCTCTATTGGGTGTTCGACTGAACTTGTTGGCTTATAAGTGTTATCCTAATGAATCAGAAGAGCTTCAATAACAAGTCCAAGAGTTGCTTGACTATGTGTACATTATGAAAAGCTTGATTTAATGTTTGGTTCCCTCCTTTTCGGTTTATAAGAAGGATAACACTTGGCATATGTGTGTTGATTATATGGCCATAAATAACATCACCATCAATTATCGATTCTGTATTTCTTGATTGGATGATATGCTAATTGACCTTAAAAGTGGCTATCAACAAATTAGGATAGAAGAAGAAGATGAAAGGAAGATCACTTTTAAGGCCAAGTAAGGGTTGTATGAGTGGCTTGTGGTGCCTTTTGGTCTATCTAATGCTTGTAATACTTTTATGAGGCTTATGAATGAGGTCTTAAGACCATTCATTCAGAAGTTTATTGTGGTGTATTTAAATGATATCTTGGTGTATAGTTATGATAAGACATCTCATGTAGAACACCTCTCTCAAGTATTCAAATTGTTAAAGAAACAAAAGTTATATGCTAAGCTTGAGAAGTGTGAACTATTCACTCCTCAAGTTGTCTTTCTTAGCTATGTTGTGTCTGGTGAGAGAATTCAAGTTAATGAATATGAGGTTGAGGCTAATAAGAGTTGGCCTACTCCTACCTCCATCACGGAAGTTTGAAGCTTCCATAGGCTGGCCTCTTTATACCGCCGGTTCATCAAATACTTTAGCTCCATTATGACTCTCTTAGCCAAATATATAAAGAAAGGAAGCTTTGAGACAAGGATATACTATATTCGGCTCCTATCTTGGCTCTTCCTAACTTTGATCTCCTTTTTAAAGTTGAGTGTGATGCTAGTGTCGTTGGGAATTGGTGCAGTTCTTACTCAAGCCAAGCACCCTCTAGCCTTCTTTAGTGAGAAACTAAATGGTTCAAGAGTCAACTACTCCTCATATGAAAAGGAATTCTATGCCATTGTTAGAGCCTTGGAGCATTGGAGTCATTACCCCAAGCCTAAGCCATTTGTGCTCCATTTGGACAATAAGGCATTATCCTACATCAATGGTCAACACAACTTGAACACAAGATATGCCAAGTGGGTTGCATTCCTTTAATCTTCCATCTTCTCTTGCGAGCACAAGAGTGGGAAAGAGAATGTCATGGCTGATGCATTGTCAAGGAGCTACGCTCTCCTCTCGGTCCTTAACGCAAAGGTCCTTGGATTTCATTCCATCAAAGCTCTATGCAAAGAGGATGAAGACTTCAAGGAAGTGGTGGATGATCCCTCTATCTTTGCATATTTCACTCTACAAGGTGGTTTTCTCTCCGAAGGAAACAAATTTTGTATCTCTAAAAGTCCTGTAAGGGACTTGATTATCAAGGAGGCTCATACAGGAGCCTTAACTAGTCACTTTAGCATTCTAGTCACTTTAGCATTAACAAGAACCTTGAGATACCCAACGAGCATTTTTATTGGCCCAAGATAGGAGTGGATATTCATAAAGTGATCACAAGATACAACATTTGTCACATGGCTAAGAGTCACTTCGACCAAGGCCTTTACACTCCTCTTCCGATCCCTACAAGGTCTTGGGGTGACATTAGCATTGACTTTATTGTGGCCCTCCTAAGGACATCACCGGGAAGAGATGATATCGTGGTGGCAGTGATCGATTCTCCAAGATGGCTCACTTCATTGCTTGCCACAAAAGTGATGATGCTACCTATATTGTGGACCTCTTCTTTCAAGAAATTGTGAGGCTGCATGGTATTCCAAGAACTATCATCTTAGATGGGGACACCAAATTTCTATCTCAATTTTGGAGATCCCTATGGAGACTAGTGGGGAATAAGTTGCTCTTTAGCATTGCTTGCCACCCTCAAATTGATGGACAAATGGAGGGGACAAATAGAACTCTCATAACTTTACTAAGGGGTACGGTGAGTAAGAGTTTGAGGAATTGGGATGTCAAGCTTGCTCATGCTGAATTCGCCTATAATTGCGCTCCTTCTTATGCTACCTCTGATTGTCCCTTCGAGGTGTGGTACGACCTTAACCCTGTTACTCCCATTGATCTTATTCCTATTCCTCAAGAATAAAAGGTGAGTTTTGAGGCCCAAGTAAGAGATAAGGAGATGAAGAGGCTACATGAGCAAGTAAGGGTACAAATTGAGAAAGTGAATGACTAATACAAGCTTAAAGACAACGATCTGTGTGGTTACACTTGAGGAAAAAAAAGCTCCCTTTAATGAGGAAGGACAAGCTTATGGCTAGGGGAGATAGTCCATACAAGGTGGTACAAAAGGTGGGAAATAATGCTTAAAAAATAGAGCTTTTGGGAGATATGCAAATATTCGACACCTTTAAAGTTGGGAATCTCACTCCATACATTGAAGCTGATGAAAGATCTAATGAAGATTTGAGGCAAATCCTCTTCAAGGGGGAAAGGTTGACACAGAGCAAACTCTAAGCTTGTACTGGCTCTTATAGGCAAGGGCCTTAAACAATGTGGGCCAATCTTCATTCTAGATAACCCCTTCAAAATTGGACCACTACTTAAGATTTCATTGGTTAATTTTCTTATACTTCTATTGGTTAGCGTATGACTTGGGGAAGGGGCTATCTCCTATTTATTTACTTGATCCTTGTAATATTTCTAGACTTGGAATAATGATACCAGAGCTTGATGCTCAGTATTTTCTCAAAATCTCAAATTTCTTTATCTCTCTAAAGAGAGTGGAGAAATTGAGTTCATTGCTTTAATTTAATCCTTAGTGCCCTAGGTTTAGAGGTTTAAAGGGTGGGATGGTTTAACTCTTTTGCCCAATTATTCTCAAGTTTGACTCAATCGCTAGAAGATTTAGGGTATTTCGCTCCCTTAGGTTTTCTACGGTGAGATTGATCTTCACCAACATATAGCGCTCACCATCAAGGGTTTATACCTTTATTTGGTCAATGGATTTCACCAACGCTCATATATATATTTATGCAGATATATATGTATATGCATATGTACATTAATATATATACATATATATATATATATATGTGTGTGTGCATGTGTGTGTGCGTAAATGATTTATCTCTTTTGTTCAGTAATTCTAAAGTTTGAATCAATCATTAAAAGATTTAGGGCCTTTCTTTCTCCTGGGCATTCTTGGGGGATATTGATCTTCATCAACATTTAGAGATCATCATCAAGGGGCTATACCGTTATTGGGTCAACGTATTTCAACATGGTTCATATATATGTACATATATATGTACATATGTACATATGGATATATGCACACACACACACACACACACACACACACATATACATACATATATGTACACACACACACACGCATATGTACACACATACATATATATATATATATATATATATATATATATATATATATATATATATATGTATGTATATATATGTATATATGTATATATGTATGTACGTATGCATATATATATATATATATATATATATATATATATATATATATATATATATATATATATATATATATATATATATATATACATATGTACACATACATACGTATACACATATAACATA
>JAKOGI010003024.1:70000-71730 GCA_029747015.1 Carnegiea gigantea | reverse complement strand
TATATATATATATATATATATATATATTCACGATAAATCTCTTATCTGATAACCTAGAGCTCTGGGCGCCATGGCTAGAGGAGGGAGACGGGCAAACCAAGGCTTAATCTAGGTACTCTAGCGGACGTGGAGCTTCACACACCTTCGCCTACGGATGCAGCTTCACCAGCACAAGCAAGCGCTGAGATAGAGGCAGCACGCCAGCAGCAGACTAATCGAACAGGACAAGAAAAGGGCAGAGCTCGGCTAGGGTTTTACTAACTTCTGCTTCCTTGGTTGACCCAAATGAAGGTACAGCACTTGAATTCATCCCTGCTACTGAAATTAATGGTACCAAATGTGCTCAATTGAATGCAGAAGATATCAAGGATAAGGTAGTCTATTGGCAAAATGCTGTTTTATGCTGTGTGTTGGGAGCAAACCCCCCTTATGATGTCATAACAGGATATGTGCACAGAATATGGGGTGACTTTGCAATTGATAAAGTATTGATGATCAAAAAAGGCCTTTATCTGGTTAGGTTTGAGGAGCAACAAACTGCAATGATAGTAGCTCAAAAGGGGGTGCATTATTTTGACCAAAAGCCATTCATAGTAAAGGCTTGGTCCCCAGAAATGGAGATAAACACAGATGTAATCACATCTCTGCCAATTTGGATTCAGCTGCCAGAACTTGACATTAAATACTGGGGGATACAGAGCTTGAGTAAGATTGGTAGCGTTCTGGGTTATCCATTGAACACTGATAAGTACACAAAGGAAAGGTCTATGTTAAAGTATGCAAGGCTAATGATAGAGATGCCTCTAGAAGGACAGTTTCCTGATTATATTGAATTTGCAAATAAAAAGGGGGTGCCAATCAGACAGAAGGTCATCTATGAGTGGCTGCCCATTAAATGTGATCATTGTAAAATATTTGAGCATACACAAGAACAATGCAGGAAAAAGGAAGACCAAAGGAAAGAATGGAGAGTTAAGGCACCAATCACCTCACCAGATCAAGACCACCCCCCAAAGGATGCAGAGCCAAGAGGGGAGGGTGGATATCAACTAGCCACAAGGCATACTACTAGGCATACTGTTTCAAGAATGGAAGGCCACACAGTTCAAATAGAAACCACCAATGCATACAATGTCCTAGGGGAGGGGGATTAACCTCAGGATATGGATGGATAAGGGGGGTCAAGCCCCACATGGATAAGATTATTAGCTGGAATGCTAGAGGCATGAATGCCCAAAGTCTTCTTGCAGCAAGAAGACATTAAAGTCTTCTTGCAGCAAGAACAGGCAGGGACGGGGGGCTTTTTAGAAACTAAGGTCAAAGAACCAAATATTCAGCAAGTAATGAGTAAGATATGTGCAAACTGGCAATGGGAACATAATGCCACCATGACAGAAAGAGGTAGGATCATTCTCAACTGGCACCCAAGAAGATACAACTTCAGTCCCATACTCAAAACAGACCAACTACTCCATGGAGAGGTTATACATTTACCCACAAACAAGAAATTTTTTCTCACACTGGTTTATGGAAGGAATTTAGAGGATCAAAGACTACCTTTGTGGGAGGCTCTAAGGTCAATTGCTCTTTCATTAGAAGACCCTTGGTGTGTATTAGGGGATTTCAACTCTGTGCTTAGAATGGGGGAAAGAATAGGAGGAGTAGATGTCACAGAAGGGGAAACAAGGGATTTTACAACATGTATGACCCAAAGTGGATTGCAAGAGTTT
>JAKOGI010003024.1:22500-57500 GCA_029747015.1 Carnegiea gigantea | reverse complement strand
AAATATTGATTAGTACACAATATTAATTTCTACACATCCAACATAAGAGTCTGTCATTGATTTTTAAGTTTTTAATTTATTTTTTTAAAAATATATCTTAAATTTAAATGCTCCGTGCATAGCATGGGTCCATACTAGTTACACAAATGCGAGTATAATGTCCATTTGATGTAATCATCAAATCTGTCTGAAAGATAATTCAAAAGATAATTAAATAGGTGCTTTGATTCGTATAAGATAAATAAACATTGGACCATGCAAGTTATTAGACAAATCTTTTTGTCTTTCGGCGAAATATTATCTTCAATACTTATCTACCTCTTGATTTCGTGATGTATGAAGGAGAAATCATTAAAAATTAATGGTGACAAAATCTAGATTCATATCAACATGAGACCTTTTTTCAGAGCCACTGAACTTAATTAGGCTAGGTGATGGTCTTTCGCGTGAACAGGTAAATAAAGCAAAGTCAAATCATAAGGATAATTAAAAAAATTATTTCTGAAAACTTTTGGACCACTAAACCTAGTGCTAAATCTACAAATACAACTGGATCAATTACTATATACGTTATTGCTGTAGAAGCAAATTATGTAGACCTCGTAAATTTATTGACTAAAACACATGAGTTAGCTAGTAGCAAAATTAATCTATCTTGTACAACGGTCCTAATAGTCATTAGCCTTTGCATCATATAGCCACTTGCTATTTTCTAATATCCATTAGGGCTGAGCAAAACAACTAGGTATTTAGTTTCGGACGGAGACTTGGTTTGGACCTCGTAGGTCCAGACTCGGACCTAATTCGGACCTGGCAGGTCTGGAGTTAGACCTAGTTTGGACCCCGATGGTATGGTTGGTTCCAAATTATAGGACCCGATGGTGTCCAGTTCTGGGTCCAGGTAATGAAAGTTTGGAATTGGAACCAGACCCATTATCTGCTCCAAACTTTAAAAAAACCCCTGAAAATATATATATAATGCCAAAAATCATAAGACCCTAATTTTATTTCATCCGTCCCTTCCCCCTTCTCAAAGCTCTCACCCTCTCAGTCTCTCGCACTCGCGGGCTCGCCTCTCAGTCACGAACTAAGGCTCCTCGCCCTCCACTCCCTCTACAGCTCAGACTCCTTCGCCGGACTGTGCTTCTCTGCCTTCTTCGGCGATGGTGAGTGCACTTTCTCTCTCTTCTCCGGCGACAGGCTGCCGTTTGTCTCCTTTCCTGACAGCCGACTATGCATTTTTCTCTCTCTTTGTCGATTAGTGTGTGATTCGACAGGCTTGTGTGTACAAGCGTGCATTCTTCGGTTGCTCTGTCTTCACCGGCTGCTATTAACTCCAGCGTTTCTTATCTCCAGTGTTCCTTATCTCCAGCGAATTCCTCTTATCCCTCTCTAACGCATGTCAAAGTATCCTTTTTGTTCACGCTTCTATGCTGGAAGAATTGTTTCATTGTTGTTGGCTCAGATGAATTTGCTTTTGTGAGAGTCATGGAAGGTTTTGGTTTGATTATGATTTCGGATTCAAGGATATAAGCATCTATCTTCATGGATTTTGTTATGCTTTTGTTAATGTGAAGTGCCTTGGGTGCAGAGGACGTAGGGTACCCGGTCATGGAATCAATTCTACCAGTTCTAGGACCGGATCCAGAAATCCTAGAACTGATCCAAGTGGGACCGGAATTAGTTTTCAAATTTTTGGACTAGGTCCAGTTGGGATCAGGATTGGTTCCATAAAAATAGACTGGATACCCGATCTTGCTCAGCCTCATATCCACCATATCTATTATATTGCTCTATTTAATGGCTTTGCTCTTTGATCTACATAATACACTTGACAATGGAATGCTAGAGATTAAAAAGGTTAATGGCCTGACCGTGGATTGAGTGCCTAGCTTCTGATATTTTTCAGGGACCTTGTGACATGGATACCCTTGGATATCTATTTAATGATTTTGTTATTTGATTTAGGTAATACACTTAAAGACAAACGACTAGGGATTTAAAGGTCAATGGCATGACCATGGATGGAGTGCCTAACTTCCAATCTTTTTAAGCAGCACTGTGACACGGATACCCTCATGTATCGTAATTAGGTTTTGTTGACACAATGGTAATATGAAAATTTTCTTCTATGTGGTCTCCCAAGTGTTCAGATGTTATGCTTTTATAGTCATCCTTTTTATTTCCTTTGACTCGCAGAATTCCTTCAACTTTAAAATTTGTACAACTTTATCATATTCTGTAAAATGAAAATCAGGTGTTGCCAACTTCATTTGTAAAGAAATAATAGTTATGAACGGAAGTTGTGGTAAAACAAAAGTTGCTGCAAAATCATGATCAATTTTATTACGAAACAAGTGTCAAATTAAATTATAAGTATTTTAAGATAATTGTAACCCAAGCGAGAATTTGAGGGTATTGTATAACAATGACTACTCTACCCATTCCCCTTAACAATGACAGTCTTCACGACCTCTCCCCAAAAGGACTTAGGGAGTTTAACGTGAAAAAGCATACATTGGACTGTTTCTTCGATAGTTTGATTCATTCACTCAGCTAAGCTATTTGGCTAAGGTGTCTTTGATGGAGTCTTCTCTATCCTTATCCCATTCAACTTACAATATGATTCAAAGAGCCCACGGTATTCTCCCTCATTGTTTATTCGAACACTCTTCTATTTCAATTTTTGTTCAATTTCATGTTCTACCTTAGCGTGAAATTCCTTGAACGCTTCAAGTACTTGGTATTGTGTTTCTAACAAACAAACCCAAACGTTTACTGAGTGGTCATCAATAAAAGTGACAAAGTTTGATACTCTGCCAAGTAACTTTTCAATCATAGAGCATACATCACTATGAACCAAATCAAGAATGTGCTTTCTTCTTGTGGGTCAAATATTTTTATGAAAAGCCACCCTATGTTGTTTGCTAGCCAAACAATGTATACAAGGTTCAAGCAATTTGCCTTTTATATGGAGAATGAGCTCTTTTCTAGCCAGGATTTGCAATCTTTTTTTGCTTCTGTTCGAGTCTTCCAAGCCATAACTCTAAATTTGAGTTGTCATGGGTAGCATTAAGTTCCCACTTGCACAATTTTCCTTGCACAAATACAAGGACCCTTACTTTTTTTCCTTTAGCGATAATTAAACTTTCTTTGATGAGCTTCCATATTCCACCACCAAAGTGATTAACCAAATCAGCATCATCAAGTATTCCTACAGACGTAAGATTGAGGTGCATGTATGGAACATTCCTCACATCTTTTAATATAAGCTTGCATCCTATGTTGGTTATTAAGGTGGTGTCACTAGTACCAATGATTTTGCTCAAAACTTGATTTTCCACCTCGGCCGTACCAAAATCACCACCTTGGTAAAATGAGAAAAAATGTACATAGTGAATGACATGGAAGGAAGCACCCAAATCAACAATCAATGAACAATCAACTTATGCCAGATTGAGATAATTTTCTTCTCCAATAAGGAACACATCATTATAATCTTTTGTGGTAACAATAATAGTGGTTTTATCTTCTTTCTTATGTTCCTCCCACTCATATTTAACTACACTTGATTAAGTGTTGCTGAAAAATAAGTGGAAATGAGCACCTAGTGATATTCCCACACATAATAAGTGAGGAAAAATATAGCCATTCTTATAAGAGTGGAAGTAAATAATCAAGGTACATCCACACATATTAAGCGTGGACACTTACATCTTATGAACAGAACATACTTGGCACGGATATTAAGCGTGGTAGTATATATTTTTATTTTCCAAAATTCATTTTAGAACTTACTGAGGCCTGTTGAATAAAAGAAAAAAGGTCATCAAATATTGGCCTCTCATAACTTGTAACCCTCATTTTTCTAGGTCTCTCTGCATTCTTCAACATCTTGCTTCCCATCTTCATTCTCACACCTTCATTCTCGCAACCCTGGTTCGTGCTCGATGGTTGTCGTGCCCTAGTGGTATCCCTCGCTGCTGCGTGTCATCCTCGACGGTTTTCGTGCCCGACGGCGAGAGTTGCAGGCGTCAACGACGGCTGCGGTTATGGTTGGTTGTATTCCGGTTTTGTGCACATCAGCCCAGTAAGTGAACGTTTCTGCCATAGTTATTCAATTCACTTAGCGATATCAATTTTTGCACAGGATTAACCTGTTCCTGTTTCGCAACCTCCAATTACTGGCTACCTCAATTTCATGCTCATCATCCCTGTTTTGTGCTTATCAGCCCTATTTTGTGACTGCCGAATCCATCTCTCTGCCTATTGAGTAATAACCAATTCTAATTTCTGTGTTGCCCTAGATTCTCATATTCCCATTGTGATTTTGGTGGGCTTTTGTGAGATTTCCATGATTATGATGTCCCTCTGTCAAACAGAAAGGAGTACTGGCTTTTGTACTTTCCCTAATCTCTTATCTAACTTCTCTGTTTGGTTGTTAGTGAAATATGAATCGGTATGTTCAACTTATTATGCTGTTCTTGTTCAATTTGTTCTCTTGGTAATGAACTGTGAATTGGCATGGACTCAAGATAATCTTTCCATTACCTCATCTTGAATTGTGAACCTTTATTTAGGGTGGAATTCATGAGCATCCTCAGCTCTGTGTATGCTAAGAAGTACTATCGCAGACTATCTAAAATTGACCTCTATCCGAAGAAACATACATTGATGTTCTGGTTCTTTAAGGATCATGTGAAAAAAATTTTGATTCACATTTATTGGCATAAGTCCTATGTTGCATGAGCATTAGAGTCAAGCCCGACCTATGCGTTGTTTCCATTTTAGAAGCTTGAACATATTCATCATTTTAACCTTTAGAACCTAGTCATTTTCTGCACTGCGCGAACTGATACATAACTTCAACTCTGCTGGTGTGAGTTTTATCTTGATGAACTGATTTTGTTCGGATTTTAGGGTCTTTTACCCCTAGTGTTTTAATGCTTTAGAGCTACGAAGAATAAATTTTTGGACTCATTAGGAGTATACTTCTATGATAAGCAATGAAAGTGGGGCTAACAGCACCATTTGAAGGTGAAATGAACCCAAAATCGTGAACTATTCAAGTGAAACTATTGTTTCGACCCCCATTTCTTATGTCTTTTACGATAAGTTAAAAAGCTCCATTTTAAGTCCGTAAGTAGTCATTGGAAAGCTTACTGTGTCTACTTTATGGATATAAAGTTGTTTCCAAGTTTGGTCAAGAATGACTAAAATTTAGAAAAAATTTTACTGAAGCCTACAATCTCCCCAAAATTCTAGTGCATAAAGTTTGAATTTTAACAAGTCATAGCTCCTAATCAGGACATTTCTAGAGGTGAAATGGAACCCAAATGAAGGGATTTGAGTTAGATGTGCAATGGACCATGTTTTATCAAAATCAAAGTTGTACAATTCAAGATATACTGCAAATACTCCAGATGATGCAATTACGAGCAACCACGCATAGCTACATACTTACCTAGCTATCTTGCAATCAATTTTACATTACATGTGAGTTTAGTTTAAAAATTTTACATTACATGTTTTTATGGTAATGAGTTCTTTGATTTGCATTGTATATTGAAATGTCCTATCCTGGCTTGTTCGATTTCTTGGATTTATTCATGACAATGGGTTGGATTTGTGTTGGATACTCAAAGCGTGTGGCCTGTTGAGTTGATTTGCTTCGGCTTGTGGCCGTTGAGATTATGAATAATTTCTTATTGTATCTATGACTTGTTGTAAAAGGAAAATAGCCAAGTTTTAGGCGGAACTTTTCCGAATATTTTTTAAAATTGAGGAATTTACTAAAAAGACAAACCTAGGCATAAGGATATTACATGATGTTTTCAGAGCGGGAGCGCCTAATTATGTAGGCTAATAGATATTATATCTTGCAATCTTTTTAGAAATTTTTTTATCATTACCGTTGTTTGTTGTACTTGACTCTAATGTATGGGCTTGGCTATTTCAGGTTGAAACCAAGGGCAGCATGTCATAGTATCGGATATAAAGTTTGGGTCCGTGAAGTGTTCACTTGAAGTTATGGAGTTCTATACTATCTCATTTGTCCTATTTTTTTTAATCTTATTTATGTGTATTTCAAACAAACTCAACTTTTAGGTAGTGGGTGCATACTTTATTGGCATATTGAATTCAATTTTGTACTTGTCATTATGTGGTTAAATACTACTTATTTTGGAACTTAATAGATGACAATTGTTTATGGTTATAAAGTTGTCATACTTTTTGCATCATTTACATTATGATCAAATATATATATATATATATATATATATATATATATATATATATATATATATATATATATATATTATACACTCTCTCTCTCTCTTCTCTCTTCTCTCTCTCTCTCTCTCTCTCTCTCTCTCTCTCTCTCTCTCTCTCTCTCTCTCTATATATATATATATATATATAAATAGATATATATGAATATAATACATTAGTGAACATAAACTATTAGCAAATTAGTTACCCGCTTACAACATTTGAAAGTTAGTTATCAAATGTATAGTGCCACACTTATAAGCAAGGGAGTTGTCAAAATAATTTTTCTCTCAAAAGATACTCTGGCCACTGATACAAGCAAGGATAACCTACCTGCACCTATAAGCGTGGTAGATGATGCAGTCTTCCATAGATACATGCGTGGGTACTGCACCATCAGTCACGCTTATTAAGCGTGGCGAATCTTTCCCCACTGATACCCTATACACGCTTACCTTAAGTGCGGCAAATATGCCTTGCCACAGATATAAGTGTGGAAGGAGGAAAATTTAAGTATGGGTAAATGCAATATTTCTTATAATGATTTGGCTTAACTTTTCCCACCTTCTAGTCTCTCTTGTGATGTCCACAATTAGATTTCTTGTGCCCTGGCTTGGCACAGTAATAATAAACTAGTTTAGGATGAGATTTAGATCTGCACATAAACTTATCACGTCTCTTATTCCTCTGCAATGCTCACTTTTACCACGGTTATCGAAGAACTTGGCTTTAGATTGTAATAAAATGCCTATTTCTTTTCTCCTTGCTTCTTCATTTAAGAGACTGTCTATCACATTACACATAGTGAATTTTCCCGCCATGGTAGAGCTACTCAACGTAACTACCAGTGTGTCCCAACTCTTAGCCAATGAACTCAGAAGTAGTAGTGCCTCCAACTTGTTAACAAGCATCATCAAGTTTATCTCGCTCTTTGCTAATTAATTTATAGGCTCCTTGAAATTGTTCAAGTGCTCAATCATATTTGGCTTCTCACTATACTGGAGCTTCAGCAACCGTCTTACAAGTAGAGCTTTATTACACGACGTCTTCTTTTGGATTAAGGACCCAAGTTTTGTCCAACGTTTGTACATATTGTAAAATTTGACTTTCGAATTATCGCAACTGCTTTGCAATTTAACAACTTCCATTTATTTCATTTTTGCCTCCTCACATATCTTTGTTCAAAATCAGTCTAGCAAGGTGTTTGCAAATTAGGTTGTCCTCCATCATAACATTCTAGGAGGAGTAATTGTCTGCAATAAGTTTTATCATGACACCATCATAAGTGACAACACCCTCCATCTTGATCACATAAGAATACGGCTATTTAACCTTTGCTCTGATACCAATATTGGGCAAAGCATGGATTGATAATGCGGAAGCGACTCTTTTTCCTCTTTGTGGAATTAAGATAGGACATAAGAACAGCGAAATATTATAGATGGGGACACCTAAATTTTTACATGAAAAATCCTCAAAAACGAAGGCAACCATGGAACTACTAGTCCAAAAATGCTTCCGCCATTTATAGTATCATTGCAAATGTATCTTTTTCTGGTAATTTAGAATGTATACTCTCAATGTCTCACTCACTCAGATAGTATACAAGAGATGACTCCCACCTAATTTTGCTGAAGCACCCTTATAGATTCTCAGTGCTTTTCTCTCAAATGTTTCTTTCTCTTGGTGGCTGTTTTTTTTTTTTAGGGGGGGGGTTTGCCCAGGCAAATAAAGCCTCTATTTATAGGAATTCAGGGAATTTTTTTACTATGGGAAAATTCACTCCTAAAGAAACACATCACCCTTCTTAATTCCAAAAATAAGTTTTGAGCATTCCCTCCCTTTTTTCATGTCTTTATCCCCCCTACTTGTTGACTTTTTTCCTCTCTCCTCTTTGTCATTGACAATTTCCACCAATTAAGGAAGGAATCCCTATACATATATATATATATATATATATATGGGCCCAGAAAAATTTTAAAACACAAAAAGTAAAAATTAATAACATT
The DNA here is from genome assembly GCA_029747015.1 of Carnegiea gigantea. Lineage (NCBI taxonomy): Eukaryota > Viridiplantae > Streptophyta > Magnoliopsida > Caryophyllales > Cactaceae > Carnegiea > Carnegiea gigantea. Next base: position 49,218 of record JAKOGI010003024.1, on the reverse strand, counting down.
TGAATTTGATTTCGTTTAACTGCTCCTTTAACTAAAAGGAAATGATGAAGTCAGTGAGGTATCTTAGCTGTTCTTGTGAAACCAAATTATTCAGATTGGTGCATAATGTGTTTTCTATTTTCATGAGTATGGTTAATTTTGATTTGAGTGATGATATTTGTCTTGTAGCAAGACACTTTTAAGTGTCTTGGCTTGATCAAAATGAACATATTAAATAATTTAAAATCACTAAATTTTTAATAGTTGGACTTAATTATGAATCATAATGCTCTAATATTCGTTAGCTACATTGTGGATGCAAAATGACACCTTAATTGAGTCAACCCAATCCACAAAAGTGTACGGTATACGCAATTTTCTAATTCTGAAAAATAATGGATAAAAAATAATTTTACACAATTTGTAAGTTGTAACATCCTTACACTATTCAATTATATCATTTTTTTAAAATTTTATACATAACAATATAACTTTTTAGCCCACATAAGGCACTCAGGAAGTATATTATAGCAAAGCATTTATCATTTTGCTTTTGATTTAGTAATATATCATATGCATCAAGGTGTCCTAGTTGTATGAATGCGTATCATTGGTAGACTTGTTTTAATGATGTACTGAGGATGCCGCTCATTAAGAAATCATGCGAATTGTATTCGGGATCAGCGGCTGAATTGATTCTACAGTAAATGCTAAGACCGCCCGATATTGTAAGCTTGATTTATGAGCCTAATGACATCAAATGCATGATATATGGGTTGTTTGATCAATTTTGATGAAGACATATTTCGCTTACTAGTTTGACAGCACGTAAGTAAATATATGCATACTTTAACAGTAGGCACACATATCCCTAGCTAGTTCAATGTAGTCTGAGGAGATTCAAATCTAGATAGGGATGGCAAACAGACGGGTTGAGGACGTGGGGAATATTTCCCTTCTGCGTCCCCCCTGCTCCTTGCCGCGTTCCTCATTGCGAGGAAAAAAAATCCTCCCGTTCTGCATCCCTAGCGGGGATTAAATTCCCGACGGAGCCCCAACGGAGATTTTTATCTGCATAGTTTTTCCTCTTCTATGTAAGAAGTGTATTGGAAGTTCGATCTCGGATAAAATATCAAGTTGCCCAGCAGATAGGGTGAGCAAAAAACCGAGTACCCGGTGTCGAACCCATAATCAGTTTAGGCTTAGCAGGTACGGGCCCGGACCTGGCTAGATTGGTTGTAGGATCGGTTCCAAAATTTAGGAACAGGGTCCTAAAATTCTGGAAAGGGTGAGCAAAAAACCGAGTACCCGGTGTCGGACCCATAATCAGTTTAGGCCTAGCGGGTACGAGTTCGGATCTGGCTACATTGGTTTTAGGACTAGTTCCAAAATTTAGGAACAGGGTCCTAAAATTCTGAAATCGGACCCGGATCTAGTACTCAATATCCAGTCAAAATTTAAAGAATTTTGATAAAAAATATAAAAAGTAAACCCTTATTCCTCAAGTGATATATCTTTTATACCGAGACCCAACTCCCCATTGCCCTACTTTAACCCGTTGTCTTTTTTGCTTTCAATTTATCCCCGACTTACTCTTTGTGACCGTTATAGATTTCTTTCTTCAAGTTTGGCTTTTCTCCTCATGAGCCTTGTTGCTTACTAGGTATTCGTTTTTATACTATTTTGACAATTTCTATCTCTTTCTCTTTTTATTTCAAGTGAATTAAAATAACTTTTAGATTCTCGTTCGTTTTGTAATCTTGATTTGTAGGTTTCTAATTAACATTATTTCCAATTCTCTTAGTTTATTTTAGAGTACGTGAATCTTCTTTACTACTTATTGCGTATTTGATTTGGCCATATAATTTGGTTTTTAGGAATTTGGCTTTATATATGAGTTCTCAACTTCCTTCAATCCCTCCATCTCCCTATTTTCTTTGGGGAAAATGATAGAAAAATAAAAAGTATCACTTAGGAACCGGGTACTCGGAATCTGACCCGGTCCCAACCGGGTCCAAGTTCTAGGATCCGGTTCCAAGTGGGTCGAGTTCTGGTTCCTAAAAATTCAACAGGGTATCCAGACCAGCTCACCCCTACCAGCAGACCTAGTTCGAGTAATTATACGAAGCTCTTGTGGCGTCCATGTTGCATGAGTCAAACAAACTAACAAACTTCATTAAAATTTACAATCCGAGCCAAATTAAAGTTTAACTAGTCCATGCAACACATGTCTAATACCAATGCATAAATTACATAGCCCAACCAAAATCTAAGAAATCAAACACAGCCCAACCTAAGTCTGAGAAGCTAGGAGGCAACGTTTTGAAAAGGTGTTGCAGTAGATGTAGTCTGTAACAATTTTTGTAAGTGTTGCCTAAAGTTTCTACTTATTACAACAATAGCAGATAACTGTTGCAATATTTAGATCAAGCAACATTTAAAAACTGTTGCCATAGCTTGTTTTATTTATATGTTTTTATTGTTTTTTGGGGACAAAGTAAGAGGTTCATAGGCACAATGAAAAATAGTTAAGAGCCTACGCGAAGTTCAAAATTTTACCCTATAATTCTCTCAACTCTCCCTGGAAACAATAAAGACAAAACAAAAGTAATTCTATATCTGTTACCCTAAGTAGTACTCCAAATCTTTCACCTCCAAGCTTTTGTCCACGGCAACCGAGTCAAGATTCACTAGCGGACTCTAGCGACTCTGTTATCATCAATCGCCACAATTGTTCTTGCACAATCGATGCACAACGGATAGTGAGCTCTTCGCGGCACAATTCACTGGTGGACTCCGACAACCATGTTTGTGCCGAAAATATGATATTTTTATATGATACCTTTATACTCAATTTATGCCCAAAATAATTGCTATTTTTATTTGATTTTATTTCATTTTATTTAATTTTGTAAATGTTGAATAAATTGAAAGAAAGTAAGGAAAAATAAAAGAAAATTCTAAACCTACCCATTTATTTCCGCCCACGCGCAAAACACCTGCCTAGCCCCCCACTTAGACTCCTCATTTATCTCTTCTCTCTCCTCACTCGGTTCTCACTAGCAGCCGCAGGAACCCCCCCTTCTCTTTCTCCTTCGACTCCCTCACCATCACAGCTTCAACTCTCTCTCTCCATCCCCCATTCTTGGTCTATCTCTCTACCCCACGCCATGCACATCTCCACCACCCTCTTCCGAATTCCACGCAACAATCAGCCAGCACATTCCTCCATCTCGATCGTCCACCTCAACCCCTCAGATCGACGGTGGAGCAGAGGCGAAAAGGAGCTATAAATCAAGCTAGTGGCGCAATTGAAGGCAATTAGGTATAATCTAGGTTTAGTTTACGCCTTTGAGTTTCATTTTAGGATATTTGCAGTTTTAATTCCAATTCTTGTAATTTAGGGTTTGATTCTTGTTTCATCTGTCTTGAACTCGATTTTAGATTCAATTTGCTCCCTGTTCATTTGTTTTGGATTCCGAGTATTAGATTCGGTTTTGTATCTTGCAATTTCAGGCTGAATTTGGGGTTTCTTGTCAGTTTCGTTTCAGTTTTTAGATGTTTAGGGTCGAATTTACAGTTTTAGATTTTAGATTTTAGGGTTTAATTTTATGTTTTTGTTCGTCTTCGAATTTTCTGTCTAATTTCAATTTCTAGATTCGATTTTTAATTGGGGATTTTGATGTAATCAGCCTCGATCTTATTAGTTTTGAGTTAAGTAGTTAAATTTCTGGGTTTGATGTTACGGTTTCGGGGCTAGTTTGCCCTATTTCGATCCTCTGCTCGACACCACCAATATCATCATCCCATGGTTTGGGTTTGAATTCTGCCTTCTTCTCATATTTGCATTTCTATTAAATGTCACTAAAAAGTCCCGAAATCCCCCTCCCCTGCTTTTCTCATTTGGTTTCGGATTTGTGTTTGATTTGTCTTCGCTTTATGCTGTAAGCTTTCGGATGCTCTGCTGCTTGTCACTGTTCTTCTTAGTGAATGTCTAATGCTTATTATGTTCTATTGTGTAGAGATTTTGGTCATCCATGCGCTCTCAAAGCAAGAAGGCTTGCTCTAAAGAATTACTTTGAAGTTCCCCCTTCCTAGATGGTCATTTAGGGAAAAATCATTATCATTGTATCTTTGAGTTTTGATATGTATTTGGCAAATTGAATGATTTGGCTAATATGTATGCTTAATTTTATCATTATCAAACTTATGTATTATTGTAGTTTGATTGAATGCAATGTAAGAATCTTCAGTGATGACCAGGAAATTAAGGAACGTGATGTATAAATTGAATTCTGATGAATGACATATTATAAGAAATTCTGATGTTGTGAAGGGATAGTCATTAATTGAAAGGCATTTCACTTTTTTTGATTCAAAGCGTTGCAAGAAATAAAGGATTTGTTGCCTTAGTGTTTCCTTAAAACTGTTGCCAGAACTCAACTTATGGCAACACTTTTTACGGCTTTCTGCAACGATTACAAAAAATGTTGCCTTAGTACTAAAAACTGTTGCATTATGTCTAATGCAACGCCCATCAAATGCAACGGCTAAAAAAGTGTTGCGTTAGGCCTATGGTAACGATTTAAGCTCTTATGGCAACGGTTTTGGCTGTTGCCAAAGGCTAATTTTGTTGTAGTAAGGAAAACAAAGATTATATAGCTATGATTTTTTTAAGTAAATTTACCTATTTAACCTTAATCTTATATTCATAAATGAATTATTTATACGTAATTTCAATTATAAACGGAGATGAGGATGAGGTTTTTTTCCCCAACTGGGGACAAGGAATCGGGGATGGGGACGAAGATTTTTCTCTAAGAAGGGGATAGGGTAAAATTTCGCTCCGTCCCCTGCTCAGGGATTGAATATCATCCCCATCCTTCTCCCCATCTCCATTGGGAACGAGGATTTTTCCTCAAAGCAAAGTGAAGCCCAGGGGGAACGGGGATTCCCCACCCCACAGCCGTCCCTAAATGTAGACAACCTTAACTCTACAGACATAATTACCCATGAAGAGACTGATTCCAATGGACCCTTATAAAAATTCTTAAGAAAATATTTTAAAGGTTGAAAAATGTTTGATAAATAAAGGTAACAAACACAAAACCTAATTTCTTTAAATAACGTGAAAATAGGAGGGTTTCAATGTACGTAGTTAATAGAAAAAGTATATTTGCAATGACAAAAACTTCCATCATTACATTGTAATTAGTTCTTTTTAATTTTATCATTAAAACCCTCATACTTTCATGGTAATATTTTTAATATATTTGCAAATTTTGCGTCCATTTTATTAGTGATGACTAAGTATGACCTTTAAAGGTTACACTGCGCTCATTCCTTGCTACACTTTCAATCAATTAGCAAAACGTAGATTCATTTTATTTTTTTAAGGTTTGCTTAAAAAGTTGCTTCTTGCAGGGGAAAACCTTGCCCTTGCCTTAGATGAAGCATCGCCTTAATCTCATTCCAATAGCAAGTACACATAGCAAAAATAGATGTAGCATCATTAGGACAGGTATATCGAGTTAGCTCAAAGACATCAATGTAGAGATACTTGCAATGATGCAGCATAGTTATCCTAATATTTTATAACTTTAGCCCGATAATACAATTGAAGCAGCTTGCACTATCTTCGAGTTTAACTTTAGCAATAACTCCCCTACCGTGACTTGAACCATATTTAAATTCCAAGCTCAATATGCTATAATCAGTCGACGACATCTAACTACTCTTTTTGAAAGATAACTCCATTTCTTTTAGACCACAAAGACCAAATTACTGCCAAAAAAACCTAAAAATAAAAATAAGATAAGGGGAAAAAAAAGAAAAAAAAGTGTGTCAAGCACTCTTTTGAAGAACCAACCCCTCACACCTACCTAAGAAATTCTTGTCACCAGCCGCCACCTCTGATTTTGGCCACGGGAGTTGAAGAAGCAAGATCTTATGATCAAGGCAAGAAGCAATATGTCAGGAATGAGGTAATTTAACGAGATGCCATGAAAGGTTCAGCGATGTGGAAAATAGTGGGGTCAAAATAATTCTTATATTAGTCACTATCTCCAATCAACCACCTTAGGTAGCTTGCTAGTAAATAAAATAAAATTAAATAGAGTTGATAAGACCAGGTATTACATTCTCACTAATAATTATATTTTTAATTTAAAAATGGTAACAATAGGTAATCCATGACCAAGTCTTGAGTTCAATAGCTTAGCATCTCCAACTATAAAAAGGCTTCCACAGAAAGCCAAAAAGCATCGAAAGCTGATCCTTCAGAAATCTAAGCAAAGTACATACAGCACATCTTTGTCAAGTATTGAAGGATGTCAGCCCGTAACATTCTTGTCGTCGTTGGTCTTTTGGCCTTTGCTTCCTATGTGGCCTATGCTACAGATCCCACCCAGCTGCAAGATTTCTGTGTTGGGGCGAATGATCCTAACAATGCATGTAATGCTCTATCTATTTACTATATATATGTTTTTTGGGGGCATAATAGTGGTGCACAAAGGCTTTCTTCGATAACTTACTTGAATGTTGCTTGCCTCTTGCAGTGTTTGTGAACGGCTTGTTCTGTAAGAATCCAATGGATGTCAAACCCGAAGATTTCTTCAGTGGAGGCCTAGACAAGCCAGGAAACACCCACAACAATTTAGGCTTTAATGTCTCATTAGTGAGTGCAACACAATTGCCCGGGTTGAACACCCTCGGAATATCCCTTGCTAGGATTGATTATGCACCATATGGCCTCAATCCTCCTCACATACATCCCCGTGCCACAGAGATCCTAACAGTCATTGAGGGAACCCTCTATGTCGGTTTTGTGACCTCCAACCTACCAGCTGGTGGAAACAAGTTCTTTGCTAAGGTGCTTAACAAGGGAGATGTCTTTGTGTTCCCTCAGGGTCTAATCCACTTCCAATTCAATGTTGGAAAAATCCCGGCTGTGGCCATTGCTGGATTGAGTAGTCAAAATCCTGGTACAACCACCATTGCCAATGCAGTGTTTGGAGCCCAACCACCGATCTCGGTTGATGTTCTCAGCAAGGCATTCCAACTCGATGAAAAAGTGATCAAGTATCTTCAATCTCGATTCTGGATGAGCACCTAATGAAGCGTTGGAGTGCTAGATACATCTATACTTTGCTTTCGAGATTTATGCGGGTTTCATTTTATTTGTCCAATAATCAAATGGTTTCCTCTTAGGCTTAAATTTTATGACATAATTGATTACTTCTTTTGCGTATGGTTGCATTGTTGCTCTAATGAAATAAATAGAGTTTCTATTTGGAACTTCAGATATTTTCAATGCTTTCAGAGTGAGTTACCATAGCAAAGGGCTAGGTGCACGGTTTAAACAATATCTACGGAGTGCGACGGGAATGTCCCTCATACAAATATGCTAGATAAGGTTATTTATTGTGTAGTTGTTGTGCGACAAGGCATATTCCTAATTGATCACCAAATCGGTACAATATTAGGCATAAGAAAGCTTTGAATGAGTTAGTAAATACAGCTCTTTCCTATTGGGATAGTGGTCGTTGTTCTTTGAGTGCGAGATAAGTGATCCCCATATATCTGAACTAAACTGACTGCCTAGATTTGCAAAAAATATATATTCACCCCCAATTGTATACAAGCCAATATGCTAGTATTGGCATCATTGCTCTTTCCCTCTCCGTCCAAGTTTGAATCAGGTTTTGAAAGGCGGGGGGGTTGTTGGGGATGTTTGCTAATTTATGGGAAAATTAAAGGGCGTATGGGTTGGACCGTGGGCCGTGAGAGTTTGTTCACCTTTCTCCCAGTCGGTCAGCTCATTAGGTCTTTCCTAAAATAGGAAGTTTAACGAATGTCACCACTTAGTAACTAGAAAATTAAAACAAACAAAATATTACGATCTCAGGTAAGATGCTTGTTGGGTTTGATCTAACAAAAGGGATGACATGTATCTAGGTTTTTAGCACTAGTTTTCAGCATTAACTTTTTCAATCTTGTGATTTTCAACTTAATTACAACCCTGAAGACAGCAATAGTGTATAATTAAAATGATATTCTTGCCTGAGTTTACAAAAATCATGTGGAGTGACTAGTTTGCTCTCATTTAATGACCCTGTCTAGGTAGACGATTTTTTTCTCTCTTTGGACGCGATGAAATGATGGATGAAACCCCTCTTTTTCCCACTCTTTCACTAAACATTCCTCTCAGTAAAAACCTCATCTCATATTCTCTCTCCCTCTATCATTTGGAAAACTTAGAAGGGAATGAAATCTAGCTGCATTTGGAGATCTTCAAGGAAAGAACTTTGAATATATATCCAAGTTATTGGAGGTTTGATTGCTGCGACTGTAGGGACATTTGAACAATTAGGTTAATTTGACTGTGATCGTAGGACGAGTATGAAGAGGGTGAGACTGACGTTGAAGATCAAACTTTGGAATTCACAATCAAAGAGCTCCTTTCAGTCTAAATATCCGGTATTCCAATTCAGTTGGTTGTCTATATTTTGCGCAACAAGCTTTCGCTTTTGATGCTGGCAACCCAAAGTTTGATGAACTGGCCATGGTTTCCTACTTCAAAAGCCAAAAAAAAAAAAAGAATAAAATTTGTGAACTTGCTACCAACCACAATTAACAGGTGGTAAGAGATAAGGTTGTGTAGAAGGAACAGGACCCCAAGGCAAAAATAAAATATTCACACCTTTACCCCCCCCAAAAAAAAAATCGAAGCTCACCTTTTACTGGCTATGGCGGAGCAGGTTAATGATTAAAAAGGAATGGGAGAAGAAAGAAAGAGATCCAAGTAGAAACAGTTGAATGAGATTTCGTTTTAGATTTTTGGTTTTATATATTTAAGCATTCTTCATACTACAGACACACTAGGCACTCATTGAAGAGGTAACTTACACAAAAGACAGGGCGAAGCCGGGGGGCATGTGGAGGCCATGGCCCCTCCTATGCCCAGAAAACCTTTGTGTATATTGCACTTAACCGTAGATCCAGTATTGCAAAGCAGCTCATGTGGTCGTGTTCCATGCACTCTTGCCTGATATTCTTTCTTGTCCTGCGTTTGTGGATGATTTCCGCCAAGTTGGGCCTAGGATTTGATTTCATCAATTTTTTATGAGCTTTTTCCTCAATTAATTTATGAGTTAGTTCACTTTTGGCGTTTCTTTTTCTATTTGATTCCTTTTTTTTTAAAGGGGGGAGAGGCGGGAGGTTATCATGCATGGTGAATTTCATTTGGCCAAATAAAGGCATGAAATGCTTGTAGGTGAGCCCAATGGAGGTAGATGATTAATCACCCCAACGATGAACCGAAGGAGCGAGAAAAAGTGTTCCCAAATAATTAGAGAAGGCTTCTAATAACAAACATTCAACACTTGAAATAAGTAGCAAGAAGATAATTCATCCCACCCTCTAACATTCCAAAGCCTTAGCACCAAGAATTAGATTAAAGAAAAGATTCAACTCACCACCCTCCTAGGAGATACAAACATTTTGAGATTTTGAGGAAAATCAAGCTTCAAGTCTCATATCATTTATTCAATCTGATTTTTTATGGAGGTAATTGGGTCCATATATATCCAATGGGAGGGGAAATTAGTTGTACATTAGTGGGACAAGTGATCCAATACGAGGCTTACAAAATATCCCAGGAAAATAAATCAAGATGCTAAAGATAATTACAATCACTACGAGCTATATTTCCCATGATTCATCCTTCATCTTCTAGATAGCTATCAGTGGGCTCCATTTCTTCAAATGAGATGCCGCCACTTGTCAACTCTCCCGAATCATTCCATGTTGATTAATCCCCAAAATTACAGCCTTAACCTCCTCAATTAAGCCCATAATCAGAACTGTGCACTTTCCAGTCTTGGACCGACCCTTGCTCAGTATTTAGCCCATGATTTTCTCAATTCTTGGAATTTGGGGACGATTTAAGATTTGTTGAAAAATGGACATCCGGGGCTTCCCATCCATGCATAATTTGTAAAAATTAGAGCTCATTGCATGGTAAAAATGAAGTTAGATATAAAGCAAAGTATTCTGTGCATAAACTAAAAATGAGCTAATAAGGTGGTTTTGGGAGGTTTAAGTGGTTGACTCCTTATTTTGGGCCATTACTGGCCTAACCACCTTTTTTAACTCTACTTGGACCTTTTTAAGGGTCCCAAGTTAATATTGACCTAAGGGTCTTACTCCTTGACCTAAGGTCAATATTGGGCCGACTTGGTTGATGAACCTAACTAGTGAGAGTAAGCCCAAACTCGGGAGTTACTCTCCATAAACCCCTCCCCTTTGAAGAGGATTTGTCCTCAAATATTTATCATGTTCCTCATAATCTTCAAGGTAAGGACTGATATCCCCAACATTAAAGGTGGTGAATATTTGCATATCTCCCGGATGTTCAATCTTGTATGCATTCTCTCCCACCTTTTGTGCTACCTTGTATGGACCATCTCCTCTAGCCTTGAGCTTATTCTTCCTTTTTAAGGGGAACCTTTCGTTCCTCAAATGTAACCATACAATATCACCCTATTTGAACTCAAGGTGTGGGCGATTCTTGTTGGCCTTTTGCTTGTATTGCTCATTCACCTTTTCAATTTGTGCTCTCACTTGCTCATGTAGCTTCTTCATTTTTTTAGCTCTTGCTTCGGCCTCAAAACTCACTCTTGATTCTTGAGGAATAGGTATAAGGTCAATGGGAGTAAGGGGGTTAAGACTATAGCACACTTCAAAGGGAGAGTGACAAGGAGCATATGAGGGAGTTCGATTGTAAGCGAATCCGGCATGAACAAGCTTGACATCCCAATCCCTCAAACTCTTACTCATCATACCTCTTAGCCATGTTGTGAGAGTTCTCTTTATCACCTCTGTTTGCCCATTGATTTTAGGATGACAAGTTGTGCTATGAGCAACTTAGTCCCCACAAGCCTCCATAGGGATCTCCAAAAGTGAGATAGAAATTGGCATCCCTATCTGATGCGATGGTTCTTTAAATACCATGGACCCTCACAATTTCTTGAAAGAAGAGGTCCATAATATAAGTAGCATCATCACTCTTATGGCATGCAATGAAGTGAGCCAACTTGGAGAATCGGTCCACCACTACCACGATAGCATCTTTTCCTCGAGGGGTTCTTGGAAGGACCACAAGGAAGTCCATGCTAATATCCTTCCACGACCTTGAGGGGACCGGAGGAGGAGTGTAGAGACCTTGATGGAAATGACTCTTAGCCATATGACAAATATTGCATCTTGACATCATCTCATGAACATCCCCACCATTCTTGGGCTAATAAAAATGATCTTTGAGTATGTCAATGGTCTTGTTAATGCCAAATTGACCGGTAAAGGCCCATCTATGAACCTTCTTGACAATTAAGTTCCTTAGAGGACTTTTAGGGATGCAAAGCTTATTTCCTTTGAAGGAGGCAAAGTTAGAAAGATTCTCCGCCACTTCCTTGAAGTCTTTATCTTCATGGTATAAAGCCTTGATGGAATGAAATCCAAGAACCTTGGCTTTAAGAACCGAAAGGAGAGTATATCTCCTTGATAAGGCATCGGCCATGACATTGTCTTTCCTACTCTTATGCTTACAAGAAAAGGTGAAAGATTGAAGGAACTCAACCCACTTGGCATGTCTTAAGTTCAACTTGTGTTGACCATTGATATTGGACAATGCCTTGTGTTCCGAATGGAGCACAAAGGGCTTGGACTTGAGGTGATGACTTCAATTTTCCAAAGTCCTGACAATGGCATAGAATTCCTTATCATAGGTGGAGTAGCTGAGCCTTAAACCATTCGAATTCTCACCAAAGAAAGCTAAAGGGTGCTTAGCTTGAGTGAGAACTGCACCAATCCTAATGCCACTAGCATCACACTCAACTTTAAATAAAAGATCAAAGTTGAGAAGATCTAAGATAGGAGCCAAACAAAGCATATCCTTGATGCTTTCAAAGGCCCTTTATGCGACCTTTGTCCACTTAAAACTTCCTTTTTTCATGCATTCGGCCAAGAGAGTCATAATACAGATAAAGTCTTTGATAAACCAGCAGCAGAAAGAGGCCAACACATGGAAGCTTCATGAATGGAGGTGGGAGTAGGCCAACTTTGGATAGCCTCAACTTTAGATTTATCAACTTGAATTCCCTCACCGGACACAACATAGCCAAAAAAGACAACTTGAGAAGTGAATAGCTCACACTTCTCAAGTTTGGCATGTAACTTTTGTTGTTACAATACCTGGAATACTTGAGAAAGATGGTCTAAGTGCAACGTTTCATCACAACTATACACCAAAATATCCTCTAAATACACCACAACAATATTCGCAATGAATGTTTTCAAGACCTCATTCATGAGCCTCATGAAAGAGCTAGGAGCATTAGATAGACCAAATGGCATTACAAGCTACTCATATAACCTATATTGGGTCTTAAAGGTGGTTTTCTACTCATCTCCTTCTTTCATTCTAATTTGGTGATAGTCACTCTAGAGGTCAATTTTGGAAAAAAAACCTTGAACCCATACAACTAATTAAGCATATCATCCAGTCAAGGAATTGGGAATAAATACTTGATGGTGATGTCGTTTATAGCCCTAGAATCAACACACATACGTCAAGTGTCATCCTTCTTAGGTACCAAAAGGGCGGAAATCGAGCATGGACTCAAGCTTTCCCTAATATACCCACGATCAAGCAACTCTTGGACTTGTCGTTGAAGTTCTTTTGACTCATGAGAATTGCACCTATACGTCTGCTTGTTCGGAAAAGGAGCGCCTAGTAAGACATCAATTTGGTGCTAAATTCCTCTGAATGGCACCAGGGGTAGATCATTGGGAAATACATCCTCAAACTCTTTTAAGAGTGACTGAGCTAAAGGATGCATGGGTTTCACTCCTTTGCTTGTGTTTGATTCTACTGTAAGTAAGGAAAATAAAGGTTTGCTCTTACTAATGGCTCTCTCCACTCGGGTTTCACTCATAAATAAGCTTTTCTTACTTCCTTTCTGCGGCTTAGATTTGAGAAGTTTATGTGGAGGTAGTCGTGCCAAAGTAAGATTACGACCCATGTACTTGAATGCATAAGTATTAGTATGTCCATCATGAATCACATAATTGTCAAACAACCATGGTCTACCAAGCAAAAAATGACATGCGTCCATGGGAAGAACATCACGTAGTACTTCACCACACTATGGACCAACCGAAAATGCAATAAATGCTTGTTTAGAAACAGTGACCTTACTTTCCTGTTTGAGCCATTGGAGAGAATAAGGGCTAGGATGCACCTTGGTAGGTAATTGAAGTTTGTCAATGAGTGTTGTGGAAGCAATACTGGTGCAACTTCCTCCATCAATGATGAGGTCACACACTTTGCCTCCGACAGCACATCATGTATGGAAAATTCGCTCCCTCTAGCTTAGCTCATAAGGAGCCCCCTGGACATGGAGTGCTCTCCAAATCACCAGGAGTTCTCCTGCATCTGGAGTAATCAAAGTTTGAACATCCTCTACTTCCTCTTTACTAGTAGCTTCTTTAATAACTTGAATTTCTTCTACTTATCTAATGGTGAAGGTCCTTCGATTAGGACAATCCATTTGGAAGTGTCCATAACCAAGACATTTGAAACATTTTTTATCCTCTAATCTCTTTGAAGGTTCACTAGCAATCCCTTTACCCTTGTCAAGAGTTTTGACGGGTGTAGGGGTAGTGATAGCTTTGTTGGGGGAGGAGTAACCCTTGCAGGTACTCGAATGACGAATAGAGGAAGTGGTTTGAAAGGTTTTTGACCCTTAAGTTGTTTCTCAACCTTGATAGCTAGGTGACACACATCATCAAAGGGTAAGTAAGGTTGTAATTCCACCTTGCTAGCAATGCTAGGAGGTAACCCCTTAATGAACGTAGCCATCTTGAGTTCGAGTTCTGCATCCAAGCCAACTATCATTTAAAGTTGTTCAAACTCTCTAATGTACTCTTCTACCTTTAGATTCTATTGATTGAGAGAAGTGATCTTGATATAGAGTTCTTATTTGTAAGAAGGAGGTAGAAATATCTTGTTCATATGCTTCTTGAACTTAGACCAAGTCTTGATTTTGGATTTGGCTTCTCTAGCCCTACTCTTTTTCAAATGTTCATACCACAATGAAGCATACCTTTTCATCTTACTTATGGCTAACTTGAAAGCCTTCTCATCATTGTAATCTTTGAGTTCAAATATCCTTTCAAAGGCTTGAACCCAATCAATATAGTTTTCCGGGTTAAGATTGCTATCAAATTTCGGAGCCTCAACTTTGAGATCCTGAAGATCATCCCTTTGATGCCTTAGCCTTCTTAGTCTTTCTTCCTCATCATCAAAGCCTTCATAGGAGGAGTATTTGATGTCAATAGGGCGAGCATTATAGCCTCATCGGTAAGGGTTTTGTAAAGTGGATTCCTTACTTGTGCAACCTTTTGAATTATCTTCCTCATTTGCTCCTGAAGCTTTACAAGAGTCCTACCAATCTCATGGGCTTGCTCAAGGGGCAGGTTTGAGGACTGAGAAGGATTACCCTCAGTAGTCATGGTTGATAGAAAGATAAAATAAGAAAAAAGAAGGGGAAAACAGGGGAGGCATAGACGTGCTGAAGGAGTACGAGCAGGGAAACCGTGAAAAGGGAGGGGGCATGGTCGTACCATATGGGATGGGGGGTTGTGCCAGATCTCTAGAACAAGATTTAAGAGTGTAGGAAAGGGGCACGGTCGTGCAAGGTAGCACAGGGTGGCCGTCCCAAATCTCTGGGAGAAATTTTTCAAGTGCAGGATTTTAGCACGAGCGCACTAAGTGGCACGAGGTGGCAGTGCCAATTTCTAATTTCGTATTTTTGATCTTTTTGTGGAGTTTTAAGGATGTGTTTAGGTTTGGATTTGTGTTTGGGGTATAATTAGGGTTCTTTATGGACTAGATAAGATATTTAAAGAGGAAGAACTGATGACAAAATTGTATCGAAAGGGAAAAACTTTAAGTAATTCCAACAAAGGATGGCTGAACTGGATGCTTACCATAAGATGGGATCATTGTGCTCTGATACCCATTGATGCAGGATGGAGTTGCCTTGACATCAAATGATGCATGGTGAATCCTATTTTTCTAAATAAAGGATTGAAATGCATGAAGATGAACCCAATGGATACTGAAGACCAATCTCTCCAAAGATAAACTAAGAGAGAGAACCCCAAATAGAAGAAAACCTCCAATAGAGATGAATTAATACTTGAAATGTGTGACCAAGAGATAAATCTAAGAGGATATACCTAGGATAAAGGTTAAACTACTACCTAGATTAAATCAACCCACCATCTAACCCTTTAAAGTTTTAGTACCAAGGATTAGATCAAAGGGAAGACTCAAATCACCACCTTCATAAGAGAGATAAAGATTTTGAGATTTTCAGGAAAACCCAGCTTCGAGCTCTCATATCATTCATTAAATTTGATTTTTCATGGAGGTAATTGGGTCCCTAAATACCCAACAGGAGTAGAGTTGAGAAAGTCTGACCCAACACGATAACACGACGCGAACTCGACCCGAAGTTACTGAGAGGAACACGAACCCAACCCGATCCGAACCGATTTCGATTTCACTCCAAAGTCAACACGATTTGATCGTTTAGTTTGAAAACTTTTTATTTTTCAGTTTTGAGCAAATTTAAACTATTTTCAAGTTTGACACGAAATTGATTCGTTTATTAAATGGGTTGGCCCGACCTAACCCATTTCTCAGATCTAAATGGGAGGGAGAATTAGCTATACATTAGTGGGGCAAGTGTTCCAATATGAGGCTTGCAAAACATCATAGGAAAATAAATCAAGATGCTTAAGATAATTACAATTACTATGAGTTGTATTTTCTAAGATTCATCCTCCATCTTCTAGAGAGCTATGAGTAGGCTCCACGCCTCTAAATGATGTGCTACCACTTGTCGACTCTTCCCTTGTGTGTGAAGAATCATTCCATATTGATTAATCTCTAAAATTATAGCCTTAGCCTCCTCAATTAAACTTATAATCAGAATCGTGCACTTTCTAGTCCTGGACCAACCCTTGCTCGGTATTTTGCCCATAATTTTCTCAATTCTTGGAATTTGGGGGCAATTCAAGGCTCATTGGAAAATAGACATCTGGGATATTCCATCCATATATAATTTGTGGAAATTGGAGCTTATTTTCCTAATAAAAATTGAGCTAAAAATAAAGCAAAGCATTCTACTAAGAAATTAAAAATGAGCTAATGAAGTGATTTTGGAAGAATTAAGTGGTTAACTCCTTATTTAGGACTACTGTTGGTCCAACTATCTTTTCTAACCCTACTTAGACCTTCTCGAGGGTCCCAACTCAATATTAACCTAGGAAAACCTAGTCTTTGAATTAGGGTCAATATTGGGCCGACTTGATTGATGACCCTCACTAGTGAGAATATGCCCAAGTTCAGGAGTTGCTTCGCATCAAGTTAAATTTTGATGGTTTATTTTTGTTCTTTTTTTAAAGCTTATCCTTCTTTGTTTTTCTAATAAGTGGTGCTCGGCATTTATTTTTTCTATTTGATGTTTGATTTCTTATTCTTAATTTCGGTTCAAACTTAATTGTTTGTTTGTATTCATTACCATGTGATAAAAAATAAAGGATTTCAATTGTGTTAAATGGTTTTTTTTTCTTTAGCAAAATCAATTTGTAGAATTCTTAAGGGTAACTTAGAGGTTTATACTTCATCTCAAAAAGAATTTTTTTTTTTTTTTTGGGAGATTTATATATACTTGCATTCATATTCATTCAACTTGTGTTTCTCATGGACTCGTATAGATACATATGTGCATATAAGTTGAGATTTGTTTGATATGATTTATATGAATTGATTTTGATATGGCACAATTTTGGTTAGGTCAATTAGTTTGAATGGAGATGGAAAACTACTACAACTTTGCTTATGTCAATCTGTTTGAATGGAGAAGGAAAATGTCCTAGATTCAAGCATAGCTAAACTACAGCATCTTGCATACACTAGCTAAAAAGCGATAAAAAGCATACTATAAACTAACGTAAACCAAATAATTTTTTTTAATAGAATTAAAATAGACATAACAAACAATACATAACAATATAAGAGTCAGGCCCCAAATAAATATTTTCTAGCTCTGCCCCTGGCGAAAGAAGTCCCCTTTTACATGCTATCTTGCCACATCATCCTATAATTGAGACTAGGGGCGTGTTCGATAACAGCGTTTTGAGTAGCATTTAGCGTTTTCACTAAGTCAATACACTCATCAAGTAATTTTTAGTGTTCGGTAATATAGTATTTTGACTAGCGTTTCAAGCTGCGTTTAGCATTTTAAGCAGCGTTTCTGAAAAGCTAATAGTATTAACGTTTGACATTTAAAAGTAGCGTTTCATATTTTTTTGCCAAAAAATATCCTTACGAAATTTTATATTTGAAAATTATCTATATCCTTTTATGTCAATTTACATGAATCAGCTAACCCAACAGCTAAATTTATCGAACATATTTATTTCAACTGCTCATCTAAACCGCTATCCGCTAACAGCTAAATTAGAAACGCCATCCGGTGCCTGAACAACTATCCGCTACCTGAACCGCTATCTGCTACTTGAACCGCTAATTTTGCCGAACAGGACCTGAGTCTTACTTTAAATCATTATGATAGGTCAAAAGTGGTGAAAAAATGACAATGTAAAAAAAAAAAATTAATATTGAAAACCTAGAGGGTGTTAAAGCAAAAAACCCCAGGTGTCTAATTAACATAGAGTGACCTCTATGAAACCCCAGTGTAGAAGCTACTGAATGGGACTGCTTAATTGTACAACAGCAAGCCAAAGGCGTAAGTCTAGGGTTGTGTATGTCAAGCAGTACATGGTATTAGTTCGATGAATTAAAATAAACAGTAATAAGTATACGCGAGGCATCGGTGAGTATAAATTACATTGTTTTTCATGTTATTAATTTCATAATGTTGGTCTCTTTCAAACAATGACTGAGATTTTTTTTTTTTTTTAATGACTTGGTCAGATTGACCAGGATGTGATGAATAATGAATATTATTTAAATCCTGACCAAAACGAAGGAAAAACTATGCAGCATATCTAATTCACCGAGCGGCTTCCAGGCATAACAAAGAATATTTACAAACTTGGTCCCTGCAAGAGTTGTTATGCTTCTGCTTTCACATAGCTTTCTAGATTGTTGAAAACAAAACTCCTTCTAGCTTTTAGATAGGGAATTGGTCATCTGGCATTTTCAAAAGAGAATAGAGTTATACTTTTAAATATTATATCATCTTCGTTACCCTTGCGATTTTGATGTTTTCTTTGTTGTGGGTTGTGAAGTTCAAATTGGAATAATGACTACTAAATCAAGCATACTAGATGGAGCTTTTCAGTCGTCCTGCTTGTGAAATGATTTTCCTTTCTTCAATAGATCAAATATGAAAGCGTATTATCCTTGATGAAGATTACTTACTATATCACTACAAGAAAATTGATTTTTAGTAGCAATTTATTTGTAGCAAATTTAAAAGTAGTAAAATAATTATAACATATCTCATATTGCCACAAAAGATTTAGTCTATCGTGGCAATTAGGCAAGATTGCCACAAAATGCATTGATGACCAAAGTAACAGTCACATAAACCATCCTATTAATTTGGGAGTTATAAATTGATTAATTATGCATTAATCATGCTCATTAAATCCTTATTGACAGTTTTACTCAGTGCCACTATGTTAGGGGGATCAGATCAGAGGATGAGATAGCAGCACAAGCCTCTAGAGAAAATCTACTTTGTGCTCTCTCCCTCACACTAATCTAGCCATCCATTGGGATTTAGGTTTGGGGTTGCGGATTCAACTGTGACTCTAGTAGCCACCGATTGATTATTCATATTGATTCGCATACGATTCCCGAGCAATGAGGTCCTTCGCTTCAGCATCGCTAAGGTATGTCCTTAATCTACCAACAGTGGTATTAGAGTCATTGTTGCTTTGTTTTGACCCTCATTAATTCAAATTAGCATACTTGATTAGTTCATTCAATTTTTGCTAATTATGCTAATTCAAATTTATGATAGCTTGGTTGTTTTTATTCGGTTCCCTTCACTAACTGGACTAAATATTGGTTTTTTAGTCGTCGATTAATTATGCTAATTTGTGCAAAGCATGATTATATTCTGTTGATACCCTTATTAAATTTGTGGAAGTTTTCTACGCCATTGTGTATGCTATGAACCCTAGAACCAAGATCCTCGACTAATCAAACCCTATCCCAACCTTGACCCTTTGACCCTAAAGACAAATATACCGAGTCGCCTCAATCCTAAATACCACGTGATCAAAATCTAGAACCCAACCTTCGCCCTAGTGGCTAGGGAGGTAGTAGCGATGGTGAGGCCTCTATGGCCCGCCAAACCGCGAATTCGACCTCCCTGAGTCCCAAATTGTAATTATCAAAAAACAAAGAAGTAAAACAACGAATCATACCCTTTAGAAAATTGCAGTGAGTTGAGCATTTCGGACATTGTCTTTCGAGGCGGTGGTCGGCTGTTTGTCATCATTTTTGTAGTTTATGTGACCGAGTGGGAGCTGATGATCAAAGTAATACTCACATTGATCATCCAATTAATTGGGCAATTACAAATTGATTAATTACGTATTAATCATGCCCACTAAATCCCTATTTAGAGTTTCAGCTGAGTGCTACTATATTAGAAGATAAGATCAAAGGATGAGAAAGCAATTCAAGCCTCTAGAGAAAATCTACTCGCTGCTCTCTCCCTCACGATAATCAAGTCATCCACTGAGATTTTGGTTTGGGGTTATGGATTCAGCAGTGACCCTACTGGTCATCGATGGAAGGTTCATATTGATTCATAGGTGATTCCCGAGCAATGAAATCCTTCGCTTCCGCTTCCACATCACTAAGCTATATCTTTAATCTACTAGCATGCATTCACCCCTTTTTTTACAAAAGGCTGGTAAGATTTTAAGGGAAATTTTCGTCCTTAAAAAAGAATTCCCTCCTTCCTTTTTGCTTTAGTTATTTTGAATGTAAAGTTTTTATTTTGCAAAATATTTCCCTCCTTATCAAATAAAAATGTTTCCACCGGGGGAAAAAGGGGGGGGGGAAGAGATTGATGAGAAGCAACCCACGAATTCTGCAAATCTGCTATTGTTGGGTTTCATGGCCCAAAATCCAAGAAACGACACGGTGGGATCGTGCCAAACGACACGGGCGTATCAGGCCGAAGAAGCAATGACGAAAGGAGGGAGGGAATTGACACGGGCAGGTCGTGCCAGGTGGCACGGCCGTGCCACCCAGGCACAGGGTGACCGTGCCACCCAGCACGGTCGTGCTGGGTTCCCAGTTCGGGCCCGGGCTTCTTGGCGACTAGGGTTTGCATCTGGATGTACAGTTTTCTTGGTGGCTAAGGTTCTCCTCTAGGAATTAGAACCCAACCAAGAAAATCATCCTTAATTCCTATATCCCTCAATCCCATAACCAAGAAAACACATTGAGAGGTAGAGAGTGTTTTGAGAGAGATTACAAGAGAAATTGTAATCCTGCTATTGGATCGAATCACTTGTTGTGATTGCGACCACTTTGTACTCTCCCTGCTCATATAGTGGATTGATTGTGCTCATCACCATTCGTGATTTTTCCCACATTGGGTTTCCACGTAAATCTTGTATATTATTGCTTTATTCTTGTTATCGTTCTTTAAATTTCTGAATATCTGTTTCATCCTATCGCTTCCGTAACTAAAGTCGCTCAATTTTTCCCTAACAACTATGTAGGCATCTCTTTCCATTTTGCATCTCCTATTCTATTCAGGTTGAAGAAACCAACCAACAACTCAATTCTAATTCTACTTGATTCAGGCCTTTTGAATTAGGCGGTTGTGGAATTCATTTATATAATTCATCTAGTTGTCCTTCCTGAATTGCCAGCCATCTTCTACGAATTCATCTCTCAGCCCTTCATCGTGCCTCCCTGAATTGCAAGCAAGAATTGAAGAACTTCCAAGATTTGATGCCTCGGGTATGTGTACTTCGCTGACTTTATTTTCCAATTCCTAAAATTCCCAATTGTATTAAGCTAAAGCAGTAATTCCTATGGTAATTCATTTATCTAACTAGGCATAAGGTCTCAATCCTCAAGGTTAAACTGATGTTGTTGTCATCTAGAGCTGTTATATTAAAGGTAAAAAAATAGCTGTTTCATTCCCTTTTTGTTTCAGTGCTTTTAAAATCAATATCAATTAGTGCTTTGGATGATTAAATAATTATTAGGTAATTTTCTAGTAATAGTTGATAAGCTTGCTAGGGATTTGATAAAATATGCACTTGCAATTTCCGGAATCTTATGACTAATTTTCCAATGGAAGTTCTGTATCAACGATTGCTTTTGTGTTCCTGACATTACTGTTCTATCAATGGAAGTTCTGTGCATCCCTTAAAGTTGATTTTATTTCAATTCTCTTATCTTTGGGGTAATTCAATTGTCTAACTAGGCATAAGGTCTCAATCCTCGGGGTTAAACTGATGTTGTTGTCATCTAGAGCTGCTGTATTGAAGGTAAACAAATAGCTGTTTCATTGCCTTTTTGTTTCAGTGCTTTCAAAGTCAATATCAGTTTGTGCTTTGGATGATTCAATCATTATTAGGTAATTTTGCTAGTAATAGTTGATCACCTTGCTGGGGATTTGATAAAATATGCACTTGCAATTTTCTAGATTATCTTATGACTAATTTTCCAATGAAAGTTCTGTATCAACGATTGCTTTTGTGTTCCTGACATTACTGTTCCGTCAACGGAAGTTCTGTGCATCCCTTAAAGTTAATTTTATTTCAATTCCCTTGTCTTTGAGATGCAGTTTCATTGTTATTCTTTTAGTTTTTAAAATAAATGAATGGTAGTTTCCAATAATAACATAAATTTGCCAACTTCAATTTATATGCTAATTCTAGGCCTCTTTGAATAATACCATAACAGAACACAACTCAATGTCTTGCAAGAATGCATAATACGTATATGTGTATATATAGTAATAACAAATAAATACAGTAGGCTAATATTTGGCTAGAATATCGAAAGAGTGTGTTTTGTCTGAAGGAATGTGAACCTGTCACACGGACAAAAAGAGTTGGGCTTACATGCTTATTTGAAATTATGCCTAGATATTGCAACTAGTCTACTGGGTAGGCTAAGATACAAGTCAAGTTCAGAAATATAGGTGCATGTATACCACACAAAGATCTCACACCAAGCCAAAAATATACATAACGACAAACAACCAAAAGATAAAAGAGAGCCCTACTGCGGAAGGTAATCATGAAGGTAAGAAGACGACAAATTAGTGCCGTGCAAAAATTCGGGTTCAAGTCGAATGCGGGTTGGACAAATTGGGCAATGTCAAAATTCAAACAACAAATTAATGTCTAATATCCGATTTTTTTCTAGGCGGGCAATTCGACCAGGGCTCAACCTGAGTCGAAATTGGGTTCAAATAGTAGAAATATAAAAAATATTGTGTTTGGATTCAAAATTCGGACGAAAAATTTATGATAATATTCGTTTTTTGAGCCAAACAAATTCGGGTATTCAGATCAAACAACTTTTTGCCAACCCTACAAGGATAATAGGACCTTTAAATGTTATTTGTGTCAACCATGTATCAAACATAGTTTCGTTGTTGTTCTTTAAGTTTGTGTTTAAAGATCAAAAGTGTCTGAAATTATGCCTAATTAATATCTCTAGGAGCAAACTATTATATGATTCATACTTTTCATATCCTCCTAATAGCTTGTGATGGAAACTTGGCACTTTGACATGTGCAAGGGCACTTGGGAATTCATTGTAGGCCCAAATAAGCAAAACAATATAATTAACAATCAAATGAATAGATCAAGAAAATGCTAGTTGTGCCAAACATGAATTTACATAAATATATGGCGTTGAACGCCATTGGTTTCTCAATGCACATTACAAGCTAAGGCAATACCAAAAGCATCCCAAAACTCATATTCTTCACAACAATATGAACAAAACTAAAAGTTTTCTTATAGTTGATATCTGATATAAGCAATGTTAACCAAAAAATAGGTTAAAAAAATATGTCAGTGATCCAGCATCTTCATGAACTACTCGTATAAACTTGGGAAGTGTTAGAACGCGAATGAACATCCCGTATCTTCAAGCATCTATAAAAAAACATAGAAAACTACCAAAACTTTAGTTCATGGAGATCAATAAATTGAATTTACATATAGACCTGCTTCTTCTTCAAGCATCTATGAAAAAAGAAAAAAATCCTATATGTAACATGGACAAGGACATCACACGGAAGCTGTTGTTGTAATTGCAACTGCAGCTGTAGCAGCAGATGCTTCAGCAAAATGTAGTAGCACTCACAATAGTATACACAACAACAGCTGCAATAGTTGACTGCAGCATCAGCTGTGGCAGGAACAAGCAGGAAATTTGTTATCATGGTGTTTGCTGATATGGGGTGTTTGCTGGTCTATCATTCATGCTTGACGGGAATTTTATTATTAATCATTGATGAAATTAGGAACTGAGAAATAATTATTGAATTCTAACCACTGTCACAGGAAAGTGGTAGGTACTATGATACCTTTAGGATACTTAGGCAATTAGTTTGGGTTAGATAGTGC
Source organism: Carnegiea gigantea (assembly GCA_029747015.1). Taxonomy (NCBI): domain Eukaryota; kingdom Viridiplantae; phylum Streptophyta; class Magnoliopsida; order Caryophyllales; family Cactaceae; genus Carnegiea; species Carnegiea gigantea. The sequence goes on along the minus strand of JAKOGI010003024.1, from coordinate 25,509 downwards.
TTAATGTTAGGAAATAGAGCAAAGTAATAGCGGAAGTAATAGGATAAAACAGATATTCAGAAATTTAAAGAATGATAACAAGAACAAAGCAACGACACAAGATTTACGTGGAAACCCAATGCAGGAAAAAACCACGAACGGCGACAAGCACAATCAATCTACTATATGAGCAGGAAGAGTACAAAACGATCACAATCACAACAGGTGATTTGATCTAATAGCAGAATTACAATATCTCTTGTAATCTCTCTCAAAATCTCTCTACCTCTCAATGTGTTTAGAGATTCAGGAGTGATTTAAGATCCTAGTTATGGCCCCTTTATATAGGGTCTAGAAAATCAGGGTTTTACCCTTAGAGAAGAACCCTAGCCGTCAGGAGAAACTGCACGTCAGGATAAACCCTAGCCACCGCCACTTCGCGCCCAGAGGAAATACACGTGGCACGACCGTGCCATGTGGCACAGTCACACCGTGCCAAGGTGGCATGACCGTGCCACATGGCACGGCACCCCCGTACCATTTTTCTGTCTTCTCCCGACTTCTCGCTCCTTCGTCCTGACATGTCCGTGTTGGTTTAGCACAGTCCCACCGTGCCGAAACTTGGATTTTGGGCCACGAAACCAAACAATCTCCGTCTTGGACCGAAATCTTCAATCACCAACTCTCTAACACAGTTATCGCACCCCCGAAGGGTGACGGCCCCCAAAGAGGCAATACCCCGAAGGGCGCTTAGATACTGTGAATGCCAACTAAGTCAAAGCAATGCTCGAACTTAGCTATAGGTAAAGGCTTGGTCAACATGTCTGTAGGGTTCTTTGAAGTGTGGACCTTCCTCACAACTATTTCCCCAACAGCAACTGTATCTCTAACATAGTGATACTTAACACTAATGTGCTTGGTCTTTGAATGGTAAGCATCATTCTTAGTCAGGTGGATTGCACTCTGACTCTCAGAAAACACCACAGTGGTAGCCTGTGGAACTCCAAGTTCAGTAACAAGGCCCCTCAACCAAGTAGCTTCCTTCACTCCTTCAGTAGCAGCAATATACTCAACTTTTATAGTAGATAAAGCTGCAATAGACTGTAACGATACTTTTCAAGAGATAGCATCTTCACACATAGTGAAGATATACCCAGATATGGACCTCCTTCTATCAGGTCACCAGCATAGTCCTGTTTTGTTGGTTGGGTGTCCTCATAGTCCAATTTTGCCATACTTTTTTTAGGTTTACCACTATGTAATTTATTCTCTTTTTTTGGGGGTTTTCACATTGCATATGCTTCTCTTTTTTGTCTAGTTTTGCATGGTTTGAGATTGGCCTGTATAATTTGTCACGCGAAATGTCAAAGAGATGAGAATAGTATTATGTTTGGTTAACTAGTATTGTAAGTAGGAGATTGGCCTATATAATTTGTCACGCTTCTCATACTTGGATTTAAGTTTGAAGTTGGGTAAGTTGAAGATTAGTCCCTTAGGAGATATTGAATTAAACATAATATGGCCAATCTTGGTAATATATCTGTCACACCGTGTTTGGATTGGGATTAGAGGAGGGGAAGGGAGGGGAAGGAGAGGGAAGGGATAGGTTAATTAACCCCTCTTTTCCTTGTTTGGAAAAAAATAATAGGAGAAAAGATAGGGAATCTTTCACCTCTATTAACCCCATGATCCAATTTTTATCCCCCCCAAAATTGAGGGTGAATGGAGGAGAGGGGAAGTGATATAAAAATTTTAATTATAATAATTTACAAGTTGTGGCCGGAACACTTTGCAAGGTAAATTCATTTTGCCTTCCCTACCTTCCCTTCCCCTCCATTTCCCTCCCCTTCATTAAGCTCCCCTCCCCTTCCCCTCTAATATCCAAACAGAGTGTTGGTGATAACCTTAGTTGGCCTCTGTATATGCCTATGTTGTTTTTTATTTTATTTTTTTGGGAAAATATTGATGAGTGATGATTATTAATGGAGAAATGCTTTCTCTCCTTTTCTATATTAATCATCATTGAAATGAGATTTTGAGTGTGATAATTCACTACAGGGCTATCCAAGGCCTGATGTAGTTTGTTTTTATTTATAGTTGACAGCTTTTTGTTGTTTCGTCAAGAGTTCCTCTTTTTTTTAAAAAAAAAAAAAAAACCATTTCCTTAAGCAAATGAGAAATTGAATGGTAAGGCCTGTTATAGGCCTACAGTGTAATTTTTATACAATTTTGATGGATAAAACTAACATTTGATCATAAAATTTTATTCTTTGAAGTGCTAGCAACTCTTATGATTAGAATAACATTTCCTAAGTGATTAATTTAAATTTTCAATGCATTAATTTCCTTTTATGTAGGTGAGTAATTATATCTTAAAATACAAGTGAATAGAGACCGAGGTTGAATGAATTGGAAGACTTATAAATGTAGGCAAAAGCCAGAGTATATCAAAGGGTCACTGAATTTCTTGACTTTGCATTTGCAAATGTGGCTAAGGATGGGAAAAATTAGATGTCCTTGTGTCAACTGTAACAATTGTGATCATTAAAATGGTGCACTCTTTGCGAGTGTTTGTTTGATTTGGTTTGCGCTAAAATGGTGCACTATTTGTGAGGGTTTGTCTGATTTGGTTTAGGTGAAATGGTGCACTCTTTGTTAGGGTTTGTCTGATTTGGTTTAGATTGAAATGGTGCCCTGGAAAATACTTGTGGTTTTTTTGACGATTTGTTTGATTTGGTTTGCATTGAAATGGTGCACCCATTGTGAAGCAGTGCTATTTCATTTAGATGGTGGATTTTTGGGTTTGGATTGTGAAAAGGCGAAACATGCACCACTGTCTAGGCATGTAGCATAGGCAGGATGACCTGCACAGGCAGGCTGCACCTATACCATCCAGCCTGCATATATAATGCAAATCGTGTATGTGTCTTATATGTTCTTAGCATGTGATAGCAAGAAGCTTGGATTTGTTCTCGGCATTTGATAGTCAGAAGCTCTGAAATGGCAATTTATATCACGACTATTTGACAG